>VYZW01010297.1:2279-35324 GCA_013401315.1 Balaeniceps rex
TAGTTGCTAACTCAGCTGACAATACTTTGTTCCCATCGCTATCAGCATTCGTGTCCTGTAGTCTGGACAGCAAGCAGTCATTCAGTAGCAGGAGCTACAAATGCTGTGCAATATTCTCACCTGAACAGTTTTATATACCTTATTTTACGTGCTTGCTCCCCAGTTTGATCATTGGTAGGTTACTGAAGAAAGAAGATGAGGCTCTGAATAGGCAAGGGGAACCTGATTCGGAGAGACACAGTTAATCTTAAGTGGCCAGAGGGTCCACGTAACTTGCTGATTTAGTGAGGCCTGCTGCATGAATGGCCAAAGTGTTTTCCAACATAGCTGCGTGTCTAATGGCTGATAGACTCACAGGGTAGAGACAGACTCCATCTTGCAGTCAGGTGCAAGCATCTCCTCAAGACAAAGGAGTCATTTTGTTTAAGTGATAAACTTAGCCCATTTCAGAGTGTGGAAGCTCCCTCCTAGGAATGTTTCTGATACATGTTGTGATGTTTTGGATATATACTGGGAGCAGTAGCTTTGTAGCGTTCTTGACATGGGGAATGGGTTCCTTTGAGAAGATTAAGTTTTCCCCTCTTGTTTTCTTAACAGGGCTCTTGTGTGGATTGTGAGGCCCTCAACAACAGCATTTGCCCACCTGGCAGCAGAGAAATGGTAACTATTTGTGGTTATTTTGGTAATGTCGTCTTTGCATGATGACATACAGACACACTGGCAGACAGTTTCTAACCCAAGCCACTTTCAAATAAATAGAGAGCAGGAATGGCAACCAGTAGAGAGGCTTGTTAGAGGATACGTACTCCCCACATATCCATGCTCTGTGATCCCAGACTGACACCCACTAACTGCTCTATGCTATTTCTTGTTCTGAAGTCTGTTTGCTGAATCCATGGAGAGAGCTGTGAGACAGTCTGGGCTAAATGAAATTGTAGACTTGCAGCTTTTAGCACTTCTGCTCTGCCTCAGGCAGAGCTGTCCTGCTCACATGCTGAGTCTGCCAGCTCCTCCAGACTGCTAGAACCAAGCCTGATCCCACTAGTACCATCCAGTACTACCACTGCCTGTATCACAGCCAGAGAATCACAACAGCTTTCTGCACTGCAGAGGGTGAGAAACAATTTGTTCTTGGCATGTGCTCCGTGTTTATTCAGAGATGAGCAGAACTAGCTGAAGGTGGAGTAAGGAGGAGGAGGCTGAGTGCTGGTGTTTGAGTTATCCCACACTGAGTTTAGCATAACATCAAGTTCCAGGAAATCCCCATGTGAAGGCCAGGCCCAAGATGTTGTTTGTGAAAGCCAGAGAGGTGTTCACCACTGTTAACTGTTGGTTGTCTTCTGAGAGATCTGACTTTCAGGAGAACTTGCTGATGCAGTCCTTAGCATGAACATCTGAAGTAGAACTCGCAAAAACACTAGTCACTCATTTTCCTCTCTGGTTGAGGCAGGTGAAGCCAGAATCATCTTGCGGCCCAATTCTGCCTGTGTCTAACTCCATGACAGGTCACTGAGCATTGTTCCAAAATTATTTGCAGTCCTTTCCCTGCTCACTCTCTCTGTCTCACCTCCCTCCCTCTTTTTCCTTCCCTCCCTCCCTCACTCTCTCATTCTCTCTCTTACTCCCTCTCTGCCCCACTATCCCTCCCTCCTTCCTTCCTCCCCCTTCCTTTCTCTTTCCTCCTTTTTGCCCTCTATTTCTCCCCCCACCCTTTTCTCCCTCTTGTCTCCTCTCCCTCCCTTCCTCCCCCTCTCTCCTACCCTCTCCCCCTACTCTCACTCTCCCCCTTATCATAGACACTATTACTAGAATGAAAGGGCAGCACCTTGGCTCAGACTTGGGAACTGCTGGGAGCAAGAGGAAGCCGCCATGTACCTTCTTTCATGATAGGCGTGCCATAACGGTATCTTGTTCACCTTGGCTCCTTTGTGAACTTCCTCAGCTCAGAGATAGACATAGTTGCTCTCTGCAGCAAAAAGAGCAGAGGGGGAGGTTACAGTGCTGATGACTTGTTTGTTTGTACAGGAACCAACGGTCTTCCCAAAAGAATGTGTCTACATCCATGATCCACAAGGCCTGAATGTCCTGAAGAAGGGGTGCGCCAGGTACTGCAATCAAACTGTCACGGTGAGTGTGATGGAAGACCACATTCCCTTTGAAAGGAGCTCAGTGTTGCCCTTCCTCATTCATCAAGAAGAGCTCTGACTCCTTGGGCTGAGAGAGGGCTGGATGGGAGCAAAAGGAAAGCTGTCCCATGCAAAGGGCTGTCCCCAGGACCATCACATGAACTGGCTACCTGCTTTTTCTTTGGCAAACAGAGAGAACACAGGGTACCAACCTGCTGCAAATGTTAGAAAGCAGCTCAGTTAAACCTGAATACAATAAATAAATAAAATAAAGCATGCCAGTTGCGACCAGCCAAGCTGGAGGAAGCAGAGACAAATGGTGCAGCACGTTTTCTCTGAGAGTGCCCTGGTTTTAGCATTTCTCCCAAAGGAAGCTGAGCACAGGGAAAATGCTGTAAGCTGTGAAGCGGTTGCATCCTGTTTATGAAACATTGTCAGATGGTTTGGGAAAGTCACTCACATTTGTCTGCAGCTCTCACAGTGCCAACTATATTGAATGATTTGTGGGGGTGTCATTAAATACTGCTGATTGTTTGTCTTGTGATTGCTCTTCCATTGGTCAGTCGTGACAAGGCCTGTGATCCAGGACTGCTACATCCCTCCAAAGGCATGTAGTCGTCAGCAAGGATAAAGTAGGAGTGAGTGGGCCAGCACTATTAAAGAAATAAAAGCTCATATAAAACATGGACCCTATTTGTTGAAGTCAGAGAGAGAGCAGAAAATAGTGATTTATCCCTGAGAAGAATAGGCTGTGAGCAGAAACAGGGGTATTGTTGAAAAATAATTTAAGTGCAGGAGGTCCTAGAAACACAGATGCTAAATGAGACAGTCCATTTCAGTCCATGGCAGAGAGGAGGACCAGGATTTCAGAATTATGAGGGCAGGATGACTCCAGGCAATTCTTGTTAAGACATGTCGTACCTTACCAATTTTGCTTCTGTTTCAGAAACCTGGATGCTGCAAAGGATTCTTTGGTCCAGACTGCATGCCATGCCCAGGGGGATTTTCCAGTCCATGTTATGGCCGAGGAAATGTAAGTATGAAAGATCCTGCTGTGTTGCAACGAGCAGTTGAGAGAGGGTGGTTAGAGAGTGTAGTTGTAGATAAGTACAATTCAGACTTTGTGCTCCAGGGCTAAGCCCATAGCGGTGGCCGCAAAAGATCCAGGGAGAATGGCATGTACTCGGTGGGTTTTCTATCTTGAGATCTAATGTGAATCATGTCATGGCTGTTGGCGACAGCTCTGGCTATGTGGGATTTTGCATTACTACCGTCACTCTTCAAAGTCCTATTTTTTACTGCAAGTATCACAGTGCCTTTGATAGATATCAACGCTTTGGCTTTGCCTTGGTTCCCTGAGTTTCAATCACTTTGGTTTTCTCTTTGTTTTCCTTCCAGTGCAGCGATGGCATACAAGGGAATGGCAACTGTCACTGCTTTGAAGGTTTCAAAGGGATAGCCTGCCACATCTGTTCAAACCCAAACAAGCATGGCGAGAACTGTGATGAAGGTTGGTAATTCTGATAGAGAGACCAGAGGAAAATAGGGCAAGGGTATAGTGCAGGTTCATGTATCCTGGATTCCCTTCTGGCACAATCAGCATCATGAAAGAAGTGACGGAAATGTCATCATGGGTGTCCCTTCAAACAACAGTGGAGAAAACATGGCTGATATGATAGTGGTGATGTGGGTCTTGGAAACATCAGCCAAATTTAGGTGTGGGACTTTGATTTAGGTCTCTCCTGCTAGGAAAGAGAAGACAGTTGACAAGGACCTTGAGCTTGATAGCCTAAATTTGAGCCTGTCCTTACAGCCTGTAAAAAACACGGACCCTAGCGGTCACAGGATCTGTTCCCTGGCCAGGTTATGAGTTATGATGGATGTCTCTCAGCAGATGTCCCTGTGTCAAGAACAAATGGGATAATCATTTGGTGTCACAAGAGGTTGTGAAGGAAAGTTGGGAATCTACAAAATGCCGTCACTGTGGTGGATTCTGGAATTTTTGTATTTACTGATCTTACTCCATGTACTTGACAGATTGTGGCTGTGTCCATGGTGTCTGTGACAACAGGCCTGGCAGCGGTGGTGTGTGTCAGTCCTGGTCCTGTAAGGAAGGCTATACCGGGAAATTCTGTGACAAGACATCCAAGAACTGTGGCCCGAGCGGGCTGTCCCAGTACTGCCACCAGAATGCTGTCTGCAGCCTCAATGACACAGCAAGGTCAGTCTTTCTGGCATACACATTCAGGTGGGCACATTGCTGTGTCATTGTACAGGCACACAGCAGCTGTGAGGCTGCCAGCCCTGTAATTGTGTATATACGTCTGCGTACTTCGTGCACTGGATTGTTTGAGTAACGCAGCCAACCTGCTAGAAATCAAAGTCAGGTTCTTGCTTGCTTGAGAGGCTCAAACTGCCTTTTTGCTCTCTGCTGGCTTTCAGAAGGAGCTGCTCTATCTGTGTCCCTTTTGTGCTTATACTTTTAAGGTGCATCTGCATGGATGGATATGAAGGTGACGGGTTTTCCTGCCAACCCATCAACCTGTGCAGTCAGCCAGAACGAGGAGGCTGTTCGCAGAACGTAAGTGGGGTCAGACTGTCGAACTGTGGAGAAGCAGCTCCTATCAATCAGAGCAGGAATCCAGGACTCCTGGGACTGTTACACATTTTGTGTGCTAACTTTCCCTGTCTTTAAGATGGGGTGTAACAACAGGTACCTTGACACAGTCGTCATAAGGATGTCAATCATTTGGGTTGGTGCCAAAAATGCAACACCCCAGGGAGAGCTTGGCTGGTTTGCACTAGATATTTTGGCAGCTACAGAGATTAGCCGTACAGGTAATTTTTGGTTTGTATTGATTTTCCCTTCAATCTCTTCTAATGTGTGTTAGTTTCTCTGTTGCTGTGTTCAGGCTGTAGCTTAGCTGTGAGCTCCAACTCATATTTCTAGTAACCACCAACACTATATTATTATTCTTTCAACACTACATTATTATCCTTAGTAAAGAACTGTGGTGCTTTATGATGGAAATAACTGCCAAATGGTCAGACCTCATCATAATTTAGACCCCTCAGTGAGAGGAACACCTTAGGCTGTGTAGAAGGAAATAGGATGGCACTAGGTACAAAATAGGTCTTTCCTGAGAGGGATTTGCCCGCCGTCATTGATTCCATCCCGCATGTCCAGGCAGGAGATTGTGCTCTTCCTCTTCAGGGAATATTTCTTCTGTAATGGAAAAGCTTTACAGGATGGTAAGGAATGCTCTGGGAGTTCTGAGCCACCCTAGACACAAGTGTCTGCCTCTCTGAAAACGCTAAATTTTTCCAGAATCACTTTGTTATGAAGTTGTCTAGGACTTTACTGGAGAAGATGCTTCTACCCTCACCCCCAGTGATGGAATCGGAGTTGGTCATTCAGAAACTCTCCGCAGTCTGATGAAGGAGATTTGTTGCTGTATTTGCACCTCACTCCCTCCCTTATTCTGCTGAGTGTAATCTTTTTCTCTCTTTTTTTCTTGGAGGCCCTGTGCACCAGTACGGGTCCCGGCACTGCCACCTGCCAGTGCAACACAGGCTGGACTGGGGACGGGAAGACCTGCTTGGCTATAGACAACTGCATGCTGGAGAGCAGAGGGAACTGTCACATCAACGCTGACTGCGTTTATGTCGGCCCTGGCCAGGTATGATCAATGCTAAGCAGTCTGATGGCGGACATAACATTTCCTAAGCTGCTCTGAGATGGCCTGGGATTGCCAGAGGTAAAAATTGGGCTGGTCTGCAGCAAAGCCTGTTTGTCTGCTGCCAGAAACACTGGCTGCAGCTAAAACCACACAGTGTGCTTGCATGAGGTGAGATGCACTGGTGTGTTTGAGGCTGCTGCTCTACTCTGTAACTTTTAGGCAGCAAAAAGAAGAGAACTCTATAATACGGCTCGGTATAAGGCGTTAGTTCCTGTGTCCCCCTTGTTCCCAGATCACAGCATTGTCTCTGGGCAATGCTAAAATATACAGAAAAGCATGTGCAGCTGTTGAGATAGTCTGTGGAGGGAGCTGGGATGGCAGTCTGGCATCTTGAGATAGGAGGAAGGCACGCAGGAGAGGTGGCTTCTCAGGGTGCTGCTTCTCAAGGTGCTTCTCCCCACTGAGCCAGGGGAGCACTGGACAGTGTGCTGAGAAAAGGTGCCAAATCTTTAGCAGATTTTAGTGAGGTGAGATGTGCAAGCTCTCCTAGCTATCTTGAAATTAGGAAGCTTTGAAATTAACCCCTCTTCTCTTTCTGCCATTCACTAAGTCTGTGTCATTCCCTGAAAAGCTGGAAATAAAGATGGAAACCATCATCTTCAAGTGACAGCCCCCCACAGCCAAGCAGTGCAAGGGATCAATGTGCTTGAGTAATCAGGCAGCATGTGTGCTGTGATAGAGAATGATGCCCCGCTAAGGAAATATCTCCACATTTCCAGGTCTTGAGGGACCAGGAAGAAAACTTGGGAAAATAAGGATAGGTTTTGCTGCCTTAGACCTGTTTTGGGTAGAAAATGAGGACACTCTGATAGGTCTATGAAATTGAAATGTCTCTTCTTGTAGAGCAAGTGTGTCTGCAAGAGGGGTTATGCTGGCGATGGCCACAACTGTGATGCAATCAACCCATGCCTCACGGACAACGGTGGCTGCCATGACTTGGTGAGTAGCTGAAGTGCTGTCCCAAGGCTGGCATGGCAGTGGACGTTCCTCTGCTCTCTGAGAGAGGTTTTTCAGCCATGGCATTGAAAGAATTGCAAGGATTTACGTTACATCATCTTATTGGCATGCCACTGAGTTGTTACAAAGGTTTAGTCTCTGATTTACCCAGGCGGATCCTCTGATTTTTGTGAGTTCACACAACCAAAGCCATCACCTAGGCTTTGCTGCATGAAGTATAAATTCAGTGCCACCATAAAGGCAACAGGAGGAAGGTGCTTCTGTGTGCTCCTCTAGTCCAGGCCATGGGAGGCCAGAATTCAGTTCCTAGATAGGTGTAACACTGCATAACCTGTGTTTGCTCTCTAATTTCTTCTTTCCTTGTATTTTCAGGCTATATGTGTACCCCTTGGAGGAGGAGAGAGATCCTGCACTTGCCCTCAAGGCTACATGGGGGATGGCATGACATGTTATGGGGATATTCTAAAAGTGAGTAAAAAGCAAATGTCTGAGGTTTTCTTGATATCAGAAAGGAGTGGCTCTGCTCTTACTTTCCTTTTCTGTTACCTGAGTTGACTCCTCCTCCCACCACCAGCCTGACAACACAGCACATGTGTCTGCCCAAGGCCACAGAGACAGAACTGGTGCCAAGGCCAGTGTGTTCATGAAACCCATTTGCAATAATTTCTAAGATGCTTCACCCCTGTCTGTCCTGTGCAATAAGTCATCTTTTTTTGTTGTTGTTTGGAAAGTTTTTCGGGTCAGAGCTGCTAGGCCCATTTCTGTCATTAGAAATATCAAAGGCCATTGTGGATTCAATCCCTGTGCCTGGTAAACATGAGCAATTGCAGATGAGTTGAAAAGAGTTTGTTTATCTGGGGATATATTTTTTTTAATGGCTGGAGTGTGGTTTTATGAGTGCCCGTCCCTCCCCATGATACACAGTGCCTGTAATGGTTGTGAGAGAGGAATGTCTAAGTCATTATTGTCAGATTCAATATTGCAAAGGGCTCCTTTCCCCCACCCTGGGTCTCCCAGCCCTGCAACCCCAGTGCTCAGCAGGGGTAACCCTTCTGTTGTTTCTATTTGGAAGGAGCTGGCCTGGAATTCCCACTTTGCAGGCTTCTACGACTGGCTTAAGGTAAGAACAGCCATGGGATGCCTGCACAGGTAAGTTCAGAGGAAGTGAAGTCTCTGTGAACACTGCTGTTAGAGAAAGGGCAACTCCATTTATCTTTTTCATTAGAGAAAAACAAAACAGCAGCAAAGGAGAAATCATTACAGAGCAGCTGTGTAGAAAAGCTCTGGAGTTTGTGATAGAGTGAGGGTCATAAGTGTGTTTTGGGGGCCTTGTTTCTAGCACCAGAGGAAGCTGGGGCTGTGTTACAGATGATGCAACCATGAAAATTAAGTGTAAGTCCTGCCCATCATAAAATAGCACAGAAGGGAAAGAAAAAGGGGTAGCATTATAATAGCTGTTTTTCAGAAGAGCATGCTTTGAGAAGGTAGACTGTATGTTTGTTCCTTTTCTTGTTACTGCTTCCCTGTCTCTGGTGTGGCAACAACAGAGGTACTCTGCAGACTCCAGCAAGTCTGTGGAAGCATGCTGTGATGTAAGGCATCTAAATGAGCTTTAGCTTACCTGTCCTGCTGCATACATTGCTTTTGCCAGGAATAATCTTGGTCCCTCCCCCAAAACTGATGTTCAGGGTTCAGAAAGGATTTATGGATATGGCTGAATGGCTTTGAAGATCAATTGAAGTACGAAAGTAGGGCTTAAAGCAGCAGGTTTTCCCTTGGCAAACAGGTGTCAACTGTTTTGGCTAAACCATTTGTGGCATTTATTGATTGCCAACAGCATTTACCTGCCATGTGCAGGAGACCCTGCTGTGCTGCTGGAGCATATACACGGGATGACTGTTGATTATATTTTGTGCTATAGATGTGGCACTGGCATGTCTTATTTGTTCATTTTTGTGCTTTGGACAACAGAAATCTCTCTTCAGCATCCCAGCAGGAACCAATGTCACTGTCCTGGTGCCATCGGAGGCAGCTATCAAAAACTTGAGCCAGACTGAGGAAGATTTCTGGTTGACCCCCCACGTGCTGCCATTTTTAGTCAGGTACGAGGAGACTCCTGCCTTTGCTTTATATTGCCAAACAACAGTAACAAAGCCATGAGCTGGATTTCTGCTTGTACAAGACCAATAAAGAGTTATCTTGAGATAAATATAGAAGGGAGATTAAATATCTAGCAGGCAAAGAATTTAGTAGGCATTTAAAACATAACAGACCACCGGAAGTGGGTTTATTTTTCATGTATTTGCAGAGAGAGATTTTCCCTGTCATATAGATGCAGATGGCATCAGGACAAGTAATTCCTTCCATCATTCTCTCCACTTGCTTAACTACTTCATGTGAGAGACATGAATGTTGGGTGGTATGGTCTTATCTCCCTGTTATTACAAACAGTGTCCTAATCGTTTCTTTACCTGCCTTTGTTCCCTTCAGGGCCCACTTTCTTGAAGGCGTCTTCACTAGTGAAAAACTCAAAACGTACGACAGGCCAGAATTACCCACCCTTAACCCACGGACCAGATGGCAGATAAACACCAGGAGCGGCGTAAGGGTTTCTTACATAACGCACATGTACCAGGATCGAATTAAACTGCTTAAGAGCTGCTGTACCCAGTGGAGAGCCTGGATGGGACTCTGATGCCCTCAAACTCGGACATCTTTTAAAAATTGTACCCAGATCAATCATGTGCAACCTTGAACGAACAAACAAACAATATATTTGTTTTGAATTTGCTTGGCAATTTCTAATCCTTTTTCTTCTCCCTCTGATACTTTTGCAGGTATTAACCATCCAGAATGCGAGTATAGTTGTCAGCGACATCCCTGCCAGCAACGGCATTATTCATATCGTCAGTAAGGTACGTTGGTACATGCAGTAGTGGGAAATGCTGCAGTTGTAGCAGCAGGTTTGTGTTGCAGCATCTGCGATGGGGCCAAGGAGGAATACATGTCTGGATGGTTAGGAAGGGATATAATGGCAAAAATATATTTGGTTATCACAAGGTCCTGACAGATGTTTCCTGTGCAGCAGTGTTTAATGGTTAAAATATTTGTCTCCGGGACAAGCGGGAGGGGAGTTCCTCTTCTCTTGGCTGACAGAAGAAGAGTTAAGGCTATTGCAGAATTGTGTAAAATGAGGCCATTTCTAATTGCCTTTCTTGCAAGAAGGGCAGGAGTCTAGTGTGATTTCCCCCAGAGCCCCTTGCCCAACCTTGCTTATGAACTCGCTTTTTCCGCAGGTTTTGTTGCCGCCTTCAGGAGATATCCCACCAAGTCCTCCAGGTCTACAGAAACAGCTTGAGACAGTTGCCTCATTCAGCACATTCAAGGAGTTGCTACAGGTAAGCAGTTGACATGACCACTGTTGTGGTTGTCAGAACTGTCTTTTGAGCAAATGCCTGACTTACCCTGTACTGGTGGGCCAAAATTTGGACTGCTTGGTGGCAAAAGAGAGACCACTTGTTTCCTACCGTTCCAGAATGTTCTTCTAGGAAAGCTCTTTTGAGCAGCTAAAGAGTTATATACTTGCAGTTAGATCTCTGTATCATTGTCATATTAGTACAGTGGAAGATGACCTGTCTACTGCAGGCGCTCTCATGCTTGTACGGGGCAGAGAAACCTGGAGGAAAAGGAAAGCTTGTTCATAATGGAGAAGCTGCACTTATGTCATCCCAGGAGGAGGAGCAAGCAATTAGACGCGTGTGACTGAGTAGAAGTTCTATATCCTGTTTTCAAGCATTTCCTCTAGCGCTTTTGCCTTTGTAATTGATTTCATGTGTGGTTTTGTTCTTAGTGAGTACAAGTGAGTACAATTTTACTCTTTGGACATTTTTTAGCAATACCAGCTCATTGGAAAAATCGAGTCCTCTGAAAAATACACAGTTTTTGTCCCTGGAAGTAATTCCATTGAGGAGTACTGCCATGCCGCCAATGTGACACAGTTGGTAAGCTCACTGCTTGCTTACAGTTTGAATATGTATTGCAGTAAGTGCAGGGACATGTACACTCTCAGATCATAAACTTGAGTTCAGTGGATTTGAGTGTGGAGAGGAGAAGCATATCTGATGCTAAAAGCTAGGAGAAATGTGGCAGAGAGAAATCAGAGGGTTTCCTGGGGTGTTGCAATGGGATCTGAAAAGAATATTTGGACTCCAAATGCAAATTTCTGAGTAGATTTGAATGTGGATAGATGGCACAACATGTTCCCCTTTCTGGCTGGCTGTGGCATATCTGTGGCAATTTTGAACCTTTTGAAAGGTTTCAAAAAACATTTATGACTTCATCCTGTAACAGACTCATCAGGTGTGATCAGTCATCTGTGATAAGGAGTTACTAGGCTCCGTGCGCTTAATTAGCTGTTATAGATTGCTTTGGAGCTCTTCTCATGCCATACCTCTGACTGTCTAGGAAGTCAAGAGAGTCCTAACATTTGTTTTTTTTGCGGATTTAGGACAATGAGACAGTGCAGTACCACGTTGTACTGGGAGAGAAGCTCTTGCCCACAGACTTGAGAAGTGGAATCCATAAGAACAGCATGTTAGGGCTCTCCTACTGGCTAATGTTTTATCAAAACAGCACCCAGGTAAGGAGGGAAGACTGTTCTGCCATTTGATGATCTGGCTAGACCTATCACTTTCTAAGGCTGGTGGCTGGATACACCCATGTCTGTTTTGGACACCCTTACAGTTTGCCTACTGTGGCAGTCTGACAGCTGTCAAGCAATCCATGCAAAAGGAGTTGAAGGTTATAGTTTCAGCCGTTTCCTTCTCCTTTGCAGAAGTTTGTCAATAATATTCCTTTGGATGGAAAATTTCTTGAGACGAAGAATGGCATGTTGATTGGGATTTCACAGGTTCTCCAGGTACAGAAGAATCGTTGCACTGCCAATACCACCACCATACAAAAGGTAATGATGATTGCCAAGGAGCTGACCACCATTTCACAGGGTTTCTCCACCTGCTGAACCAAACTGATGAATAGCAGAAGACCTACACATCCTACACATGGATGAGACAGTAGCTTGTGATCTGACCCCAGATGAGCCTCACGTG
The DNA here is from genome assembly GCA_013401315.1 of Balaeniceps rex. Taxonomy (NCBI): domain Eukaryota; kingdom Metazoa; phylum Chordata; class Aves; order Pelecaniformes; family Balaenicipitidae; genus Balaeniceps; species Balaeniceps rex. The sequence continues at coordinate 14,211 of VYZW01010297.1, forward strand.
AAATGGGACATCATGGAGACTTGGCACTTCCTAGCCTCAGACTCTGTACTTCTAATGCAGCAGATCTGCAGCTCTTGTGCTATATGTAGCCCCCATGCAAATCATGTTCAGTTCACTTGCTGGGGCTCTCTCACAGTACCAGCCATGGTGCAGGCTGGTGCAGGGACTCCCAGATACTCAGCTGTGCAAGTAGAATCCAGCCTAATTCTTGCATGGCATGACCACAAGCTCCCCTAGGAAGTGCTGTGGTCTATCTGGGAGTCATGGCCAAAGTCCAGCGCACATGTATCTTGTAGCTCTTGGCCATCTGAAGATTGCAGGGTCAGAGTGAGGTAGGCCTGCCCTCTTACAGATCAGAAAAAAAGTATTTGCAGCCTTGTGTGAAGGAATTCCATGCCTGAAGAAAGCCCTACCCCAGCTCAGAGACTCAGAAGAGGTGCAACATGGGATCTCTTCTGGTTTGTTTTGTGCTACGGTCTCTGGAGTGCAGAAATCAGATCTTGTGTACACCACTGGAGTGCAGAAATAAGACCTTGTGTGAAGCCCTTGATAGCAGCCAGGACCTGAGGGTCATGCATCATGATTTTTCTTCTTTTGGTGTTTTGAGCCACAGAGATAAATATGTCTTTGTCTTTGTCCCAGCCAGCAGGCTGTACAGCACCATTTGTAATTCAAGATTAGTGTCTTGGTGTGATGTGGGTAGAGGGCACACATGTGACTTGTCCTGTTCTCTGTGCCCTAGTCAAGATGCGGCAAGTGTGAGAAGGGGATCAAGTGTCCTCCTGGATCAGTTCTTGTGGTGAGTCTCTGATTCATGTGACATTTCACAGACTGTTTGCAAATAGTGCTTTGATGTCCTTTTATTGCTCTATAGATGTCATCCCGATACCTGAAAAAAATGTGTGCTTGAATCCTCTGTGGCTCATTCATTAGCAGGGTTTGTAAGAGAAAGCAGACATCAAGGGAGGTTTACGCAGGAAAAACACAAACATGAACCATGAGGCTCCTTACAGAGCTGGCATCAGGCTTTGCCTGAATCTCAGGAGCCCTTTAGAGCATGCAGTTTGGGGAGTTTCCCCTCTTTACGGGGAAAAAAGAGACGTCTTTTTTGATCTTTGCTCTTTTGATGTTATCATCAAGGAAGGCCAGTTTAGGGGTGCCAATAGTGATTTCCCAGCCCGGACCATTGACTTATTCACACAGATGGGCTGGTTGTGCCTGCAGCTTGTTTGTGAGTGAGTGACAAACGTTTCCAGAGAGGAAAACAACTAAACATTTCATTTCCATGCTGGCTATGAACTGCCTAGCAGCCACATCTGGCTTCTTAGCCTCCATTACTTTACTCTATGCCAAACATTTTCCAATTATTTTTTCTCAGTATTCATACTGACACGTATACCATGAATTTGGCAGGTATCAAAATAAACTATGTGTGGTGACCTCACATCTAGAGATGCTTCATTGGTCTCAGCTCTGGGAAGTCCAAATTTTTAGTCCTGTTCCTGTAGGATAAAAAGCATTATTCCTCTCTTAGGCAAGAACACTGCCATATGCACCAAAACGTACAATCTGTCTAAATACTGTAATATACTGTCTGTATCTATGTTAATTATACCTGCAGGAATTGCCAGGCAGCAAGAATCTCGCTCGCTGTGAATTACGTTCTGGGGATACAGGAATACTTGGCTGCCATTTCACCTGTGCAAAAGTTTCTCTGGTAAGAAAAACCGGAGAAAAACCAAATACTTGACAAAAGCAAGATGGGTATTAGAAATACAGCCATGGAAATACAGCCTGTGCTGAAGTCTTGACTGCATTTGTGCCATTGTGTAGCTGAGACTAGGCTCGTCTGGGAGTTGCGCTCTGTCCTGGAGATAAAGGGCACTGGAGAAAAAACCAAACCTGCAGAAATGTCTGCACAGAGATGGATTGTGTTCTGCTGTTTTGGTATTGTTACTTTGGGTTTTGTCCTGCAGAGGAAGAGGAGGAGTTGAATGTTTGTAGTCTGGTTTCCTAAGGAAATAAGGCATGAATGATGGTATTTTGCTTGTGCATGTGCCTTCCCGAATAACTGGTGACTAATTGGAGCCAAACCAAAGCAAGGAGCGGAAGGTCTCACAGCTATTATGGCCCCCACCAGTTTTGTGAAAATGTGTGGCTGGGAGAACACAATTGAAGAGGAAATGGTAACAGACAGACTTGTGTGAATTTGAGCTCTTACAGGTATTGAAGCATTTCCCTAGAAAGTTTGGTGGGAATGGGAGATTGAGGAGAAGGGAGAGGGGCAGTTGCACATATGGTACCCACAGGTAGAGTTTCAGTCAGCATTTGTACCTCACTGGGCACTTCTGTGTTCCTTTGGTGGATGATGTTTCTCTTCATCTGTACTGTCCAACTTGGTCCCATCATGGTTGCCTCCCTCCATAGGTAGATGCAGAAAGAAATGAGAGCAGTTAAATCAGGCTTCTGAACAAAATCGCCTTCTGGCAGAGCCTTTCAGTGCCCAGCAGGGTCTCACACTGGTGGGACACAGGCAGGAGATAGGCTGGATGGGCACAGGACTGAACATCTGAGTTACCAAATGGCCAGTATTGTTCAAGTGGCAGTGCAGACCTTTACATGAGGCTCTGGGCAATTTTGGGGGGCTCACTTAGTCCTAACCGTGCCCATCTGGTTCTTTCACACCTTGTCAGAAATTATGGCTATCGCATAGTTAAACAAGTAGCTTCCCCAATAAAGCTGTACATTGTCTGTGCTGCACAAGACGGCTCACACTGACCTGTTCTTCTTGGTTCCCCAGAGGTCGGTCTGCTGCCCCGGCTACTACGGACACATGTGCGAGATGTGCCCAGGGAAGCCAGGCCAGTGGTGCTCCGGGAATGGGGAATGCCAGGACGGCATCGAAGGCAGTGGAGAGTGCCGATGCCTGGAAGGTTTCCACGGCGCTGCCTGCGAAATGTGTGAAGTGGGCCGATACGGAGCTGACTGCAAATCAGGTGACACCATTGGCTATTGCAGCTTGTCTCTACCATCCTGCCTGCAAGGGGAGAAAAGTGGCCACGTCTCAGCTCTCGGGAGCAGTGGTGGGAGGGAAGAAATGTCCCAAGACCTCTGAGACAGGCAAAGAACTGGCAGGCCACCGAGAGGGACAGTGGGAGTAAGCGCTTGTGGTCAGCCAGAGGAGTGGCCCCATTTTTCATCCTCAAACCAAGGTATGACTGAATGTGCTATGCCACTCATGCTGCTGCCACCCAAACTATAGAAAGTAGGGCTGGGTGGTCTGTTCCTGGGCTTTTTGGCCTAGTAGCAAGGGAACAGGAGAAGACACTCCTGTGACTTTTTTCTTATGGCAGCTAGATGCATTGGATTAGGAACAGACCAGCGTGGAAAATGGTGGCGAGACTCTGCTTGTGAGACCTGGTTGGTCTGACAGTGATGAGTTTTTATATTTCCCCTGCAGAATGTGCCTGCGACAATGGTATATGTAATGACGGACTGCAAGGGGATGGGAGCTGTGAGTGTTTCCCGGGATGGAAGGGCCCTACCTGCCAAGAAGGTGAGCAAGTGTGTAATACTGCCTTTTTGGCATGTGTAATACATGGTGTATACTGCCTTTTTGGCATGTGTATACATGGTGTAATACTGCCTTTTTGGCAGAGAAATCTGTGTTAGCTGAGCAAGGTGACCACAGTTGTATGTGCTTTGCATCCCCCAGAAAGCTTATCAGACTGTGCTAGCTCATTCCTGCACACAAGCTGCATTTGTGGTGTGACTTACCCAACAGCACATGAGCCCTGAAGTTATTTGGGTGAATTTCATGTAGGGAAAAGCATATCACCTGCTTCTGTCCCCACTGAGATTTGAGGCACCTCAAGAACAGGCGCTTGCCCTGGGAGAGAGATGAAAGCTCTCAGCCAGATTGTGTTGACCATGACTCCTGTTACTTGCCTGAGGAAGTGGCAGGGCTTGATTTGAAGCCTCCAAAGGGCCCCAGTGTGTCTGCTGAGTTGCTTTTTCTGCTCACAAGATCTATTGATTTAGGTGAGCTCAGGCCATGGTCTGCAGTTCTCAGTCATTGTGTGTCAAAGTTGAAGATGGTTGTTCCTGGGATTTGGGATTGTGATTGCCATTGGGCTGGGGGGGAACATGAGCTCCTAAATAATTGGGAATTTTAAAGGTTTGCACACAGAGATTGATTTTGTAGTGAAGTGTTTTGGGGGCATTTAGAAATGGAAATTGTGTGGAGCTGTCCTGTCTTGTGTGAATGTAAAGCATGAAGCAAGTTCATCTTTTAGCTTCAAATGGGGCAAAGCCAAATGGCCCTGTATGTCTGGATTAACAAGGTTGCAGTCATTCCTAGCAATGCGGAGGCTATGCAGGTAGGATCAAATGGAACCATTAGCTCAGACAGAGAACATTGAATTCACTCCATTGCAAAATGCCAGAAGATAAATCCCATGAGGTTTTCTTGCTGCCATGTAGGATGTGAGAGTTAGCATAACTGCCACTGTGTCCCATCATCAGTCAGGGCACCACAAGTCTGGCAGCGAGGCTGTTTGCAGAGTCCTTTACTCTAGATGGCAGAAATGTCCCCAGCAAGTGCTAGATTGAAGACGCCAAACGTTTGTGTTTTCTCTTGCAGGAATCAAGATTGACTTATGCAATAACACTTGCCATCAAATGGCCAAGTAAGTACAGACAAGGGGCTGGGTCATTCTGAGAAAGCCATGTGTGTTTGTATGTGTTTTACATAGAGATGATTCTGTGTTTAGGGCTTCGCAGAGGGCTGGGAGGAGGTCCCTGCTCATTAAAAGTGCATAAATGTCAGTTCCACCCTGGGAAATCTCTTTGGTGCTAAGCCGCATCCACTTTCCCAAGGATTTTGTCTGTTTGAGCGTAAATTCTTTCCAAGTTCCTTCTGCATGTGTAGATGGGAGAAAGCAGAGACTCCAAGGTACTCCAAGTCTGGCCTTATTCATGCAGCAAATCAGCCACTGACAAGCCCTTTTTGCCTTGCCTGCCCCCACCAAGGAATTAAAAAGGCTGATGGGCTGTGATCACTCCCTCTTGCTGCCTTCTCCATCCATTATCTGATCTCCTATTTTGTGGTTCTGGGACCCAGCCATCTCCATTGTACCATGCAGAAGCGCATGGACATGGTGAAGGTGCACTATGCAAAGTGTGAAGCCTGTGCCTGGATGCCAGCTCCCTGGCCAGTGTGGCTTGAGTATTTGGTGCTGTAAAGAAATATTCATCAACTTCAGGCATGTTCCTCCTGTGGTCAGTGTGGACTCTAACTTGCACATGGCAGACTTGCGTAGTGTTTCCCACTGGCTGAGCAAATCAGGAGGTGTCGTCAGTGATTGTTTATCGCTTTCTTATTTCAGCTGCCTCAATAGTTCCGCAAATTCCCCACCTATGTGCTTCTGTTCTGCTGGATACACAGGGAATGGGACCCATTGCACAGGTATGTCCAGCAAGTGTGGGCAGGATTCAAGGCTTGCAAACACTTGTTGAAGCTACGCAAAGACAAGGGTTTTGTTTGTGAAATAAATGGCATGATGTTGCCAGGGGAAAGATCATTCAAATCCTTTTCCTCTCAGCCATCCACCGTGAACTCTACAATGCTTTGGCAGAGAAGTTTTCCAGTTCAGAGCTTTATGCAGGATGCTCTTGTGTTGCTAGAGCCTGCAAGAGGGATAAAAAAGCAGGCAAATGTAGCAGAGCAGTTCTTATTGCTCGTGGAGAGAGATGCACATGAATGGGTTGTATTAGTTCTGATATCACAGCAATGGTGGCAAAGATATAACAATTTTGGCCATGAATCCCTAGAATATGGATGCTTCAATTCCCTAGAATTTTGTGCTCCTCCTATTTGCTGGCCGTGCCAAAATCGGGTAGAAGCAGTGCAACAGTTCTGTCAAAATGAGCTAGAATTTTGGGATACTGCTCTAGAGCTGCATACAAACCTGGTCTATTGCAAAAGCAAACAGACAAGAAAAAACACCTAGAGTGATAAAATTATAACAGTAAAAACACTTGTAGACATCACAGTTTCTTTTCAGTATTGCCCTTGTTCGAAAATGAGTGAGGGTGAAAAAAGAAAAAAAAAAAAAACTTTTACGTTGTGCAGGAAAATATTTTTTTCTCGTCTAACCATTAGTCCTCAGTGAGCAAATGCTGTGATGGAAAGACTTCTTAGTCCAATTTGGGGGTTACTTAAGCTCAGCATGACTTTTGGACTGGCGTCTCTCAGATCTGGATGAGGCCCCATGCCTTTAAAGGACCTACAGTTTCATCGAGAAACAAAGGGATTTTAATAAGATGTTGTAATTTTAAGATGGATGATCATTCTGGCACAGTTCATCTTTCCTAGATGCTCTGAGCTGATTCTGCTTCTCTTGTTTGTGGTCACAGAAATAGATCCATGCACTATCGATCATGGTGGCTGTTCCATACATGCTGTGTGTACTAAAGTGTCCCCAGGGGAGAGAACCTGTGTTTGTAAGACAGGCTACGCTGGAGACGGGACGCTCTGCATGGGTGAGTGTTCAGTTCATGTTTTGGTGATAGCGGTGAGGCATCATCTGTGCAAAGGGGAATTTCAGACTAAAAGCATTAAAATTGCAGATTAAAGTGTTGCATAACTCAATTTTCCTTTCACCTTGTTCATGCAGTGATTATTTCAAAGCAAGTAATTGCTGGCTGATCTTGATTCAACTGTCTTTCTGATTTTTGTTGAGGTGTATGCACATATATGTCTACGTGTGTACATAGATATCTATAGGTATGTGTTCAGCATTCTCAGAGGTCATGATTATTGAAGTGGTCATCACTGTCCCAGCACAGTGTCATCCAAAACTGGGCAGAGAGCCCATGCTGCCCTTGGCACCTGTCTCACTGGATGGCCTCAGACCAGTGTTTTGGTCTCAAACCAAAAGAGCCCCGAGAGGTTTCTTGCCCTGATGCATGTCATGGAGAGGTCCAGAGACAGAGGGTGAGGGCAGTCTCCCACAGTGGTGCTCTGAGATGAAGATGGAGCTGTGGGAGAGTCCAGTCCTCTCATATTCTTTGAAACACACCCAGGCAGGCGTGGGATTTTCTGTGGGCAGATTTATCACAACTCAGAGACCCACGTGTGGCAGGAGTAGAACTTGCAGTTGTACCCTATTCCTTTGCTATCACAAGTCACTTTTTCACCAAAATGTTTCCCAAGCTGGGAATGTCCTCCCCGTTGCTTTCCCAATACCTCTTTGGGTCACCAATTCCCATCTGCCTTGATCAGCCCTCAGCAGTAATGTGGCCTTATTGTTTTACTGCAGAAATTGATCTCTGTCTGGAAAGCAATGGGGGCTGCCACACCAACGCAGAATGCATTAAAACAGGCCCAAGGAAGGTGAGTATGTAAGATGGATGTCAGGGCAACATTATTATGGAGGTTGTCACAGCTCTGTAATTCTGTTGGAGACAATCCTTTCTATTGCAGTGTGCTGCCTTGTGTTTATTACCTTCCACATAGAAAAGTTGCCTGGGAAGGGTACGGAAAGATTGCTGTTTCCTTGAAAGCAGATGCCTTCTGTTGGCCAGAGGCAGTCTCGGGTTATATTTGTTGTTGACACAAGCACAGTTATTCATGAAAGTAGTGATGAGTGCTATACCACATGCTTTCCATCCAGCTCAGCCGTTGTGTGTTTTCTTTACTGGGTCCAAGTTTCAGACTGAGCATCTGTTCTCCATCCAGGTTGCCTGCAACTGTCTTCCTGGTTACAGTGGGGATGGCGTGAGCCAGTGCAACCCCATCAACTTGTGTGAACAGGTATGTCTGCATTTTGCTGTTACCAGAGATGAAGGTCACAGCCTTGAAGCGTTCCTTTCTCCTGACAGTTAACAGCAAGAACAGAGTTAGTCTGCTTGTTTAGAGCTGGCTGTCTTGCCTTTTCACATCCCGAAGGGATTTCCTGGTGTGTTTGGTTTCCATTGCCTCTCGCAATGACCTGCAAGTATGTCGGCCACCTGGCACTCCCTCTTGTGGGAGAAGCAATGTGGAAACAGTGACACAGGTTTGGAGGCATGTGGGTTTGTTTCTCTGCATCCATTTTGTGTGGGACATGCTCAAAAGCTTAAGAGTAATCTGTGCTCACGGCATCGCTGCTGTGTCAAAATATCTCTCTGAATCATGAGTTTTATCATCACTCTGGATTCTAAGGTAAGGTGTGAAAGTCTTGTTTCATGGGAAGATTTGGTGCTGAAAAGCCCTTGAAGATTTGGGTGAGGTTTATTCTAAGGCACTAGGCAGATGGGAGGAATGGTTTCCTTTCCACTTGGCTGGATGTAGTTAGCAGCTCCTACATGCAAGTGGCTGTTCAAATTGTTGGTGATGCCCCTCCATGCAAGCCTTTTGCTTTTCTTGCTAGAACAATGGAGGCTGTAGTCCATTTGGGCTCTGCAAGTACACGGGCCCTGGCACTCGAAACTGCCTCTGCTCTTGGCACAGTATTGGAGATGGCTTCACCTGCCGTGGCAAAGTGTATCAGGTGAGAAAAATGCACAGCATCTTTTGTGTTCGGGCCCCCTGCCCTGCAACAAACCGCTCCCTCCCCTCCAAGCGTAAGCTGCAGGTGAGCAGATCTGTAGTGTCATATTGACATGTGTGTGGTGTAGGAGTGGAGACAGGTGCTTTGAGGCAAACTATCCATAAATCATAGGTGTATTTGGTGTGCCAGCTGTGGGAGAGAATCACAGTAAAGTGACTTTGCTCAAAAGGGAGTCATGATGTGAACACTCTGCTGCTCTGTCAGCAACATTGGCCATACCTCCAGGGTGCTGTTTTCTTAATGTTATAAGCAAATGGGAGTAATTTTTTTTTTTTTGCAAGAGAACCCACTTCTCCCAGTCTGTGGGATCAGGGCAGGTGTCCCCAGTGGCCAGGCCAGGACTTGGGATCCAGTCTGGAGGGCAGCAGTCTATCGCCAGCTCTGTTGTCAATACAACGGCTGTCCGTGGGCAAACTAGTGAGCTTTTCTGGTAGTGGCAAATAAAAGCTGTCATCCCCACAGTAGAGCCGGGAGAAAAGAGATGGACTCAGTTCTGTGCCTTCTGCTCTTACTGAAAGTTAGTGTGGTAAGGAGAGGGAGTTTGCCCTGCCAAGCCTATGTCTGCCACTCTGGATGGCATCCCAGAACTGGTAGTGGCAGCACAGTGAGGTTAAAGCGGGGGTTTTGTGAAGCACTTGAGGTGTCCCATGAGCACAGGGGCAGTTAAACCTATGAGACAATTGCTGCAGAAGCAGCCAGCTTTCATCTCTCTGTCCGCTCTATCCTGCAGCATCTGTGATGTGAATGGTCCAGTCAGAGGTCACTGCCTGCTTTGTAGCCTTCACATCATCTGTGCCCACAGTGCTGGCAAGGGAGGGAGGGAAAGATCACTGTGGTGTGTCAGGAGAACCGGTGTCTCACTGGGGTGAGAGAGTGACCTGGAGTGGAAGGAGCAGGTCACCATGCTGGCTGGTGAGGAGCAAGTGGAAGGGACTCTACTAACACCATCTGTTTCTCTTTGTTTAAGGAGCTCGGAAGGATCGAAGATGCATCCATGTTCTTTAAGATGATACTGGTTGGTGACAAACAGCTTTGTCCTTGTCTCTGCCTAGTAAATCCCACTTAGGGTTTTCTGCAAAGGGTCTTGCTAACTGGAGCCGTGTTTTCTGTTTCCTTCCCACAAATGCTCTTCTACCACAGGCGGAAAAGATCAAGGAGCTGAGCGGGTCAGGGCCTTTCACTGTCTTTGTCCCACGGACAGATTTCATAGGAAACACCACAACAGTAAGTGTCCTCCCATCCCAAGCGCTGTCAGGCGTTTGGCAAGCTTCAGTCGTGGCAATGTCCTCTCTGGGACTGTTCTGCCCCGTGAATTGAAGCAAAGGGGCTGTACTGCAGAGGGTTAAAGCCATCCCTTATTCTCCATCAGTGTAAGAGCAGAGATTTGGATCCCGGCTCACTACAGAGACAATCTGGGCAGGGGTGGACATGGCTCCTGTTGTAAGGAGACCCTTACTGGAGCCCCTGCCTCATGGTCCTCAGAGGCACTGTGCAAAATCAGTGATGCGTGGTGACTTCCGTTACCCATGGCTGTTAAGGGCTGGTAACAGCAAGGCTTCATGGCATCTGTGATGAAGACCTCTTATTCCTGCTCTGTGCCTCAGGCCCTGCCATTCTGCCTCTATTGGTCCCTTCCTTCTAGTCCCAATAAGTGGGATGTCTGGGACAAGTGGAGACATGGAGGAAGAGAGATCCTTATTCATGACCCTGTGAACCAGACAGGTTCTTGACCAACAGCTTTCTGGTGTGGGTGTAATGGAAGATCCTAATACCATCTCTCACAAGTCCCGTTGTGCAGCTTCACACCACTAGTCCCAACCTTTTTCCCATGGGCCCCCCATCCACCCAGTAAAGGAAAAATTCCCAGCGACCACATATCCCAGGTGTCACTTCCTCAAGGCCAATGTGGTCGTTTGTTCTCCATCAAGGGACCTGAATGCTTGTTTTGTCAAGCTGGTTGAAATTTCCCAAAGCTCTCAAATGGGTTTGTGCATTCACCGCATTTTGAGGGGACTGGCTTTCCTGCAGGGGTGGATCAGAGGGGTCTTGGGCAATCCAGGTCTCCCTCATTGGGTCTGCCTGCCCACCCCCCCTGAAAAGCAAAGTGCCCCCAGTGTGATCTCCTTTTTGTTTTCTCTCTGTAGTTTGAGGAGTGGAGGAGCAGAGGTCTCCTCCGGGACCTGCTTCGCTACCACATGGTGGGTTGCCAAAAACTGCTGTCCAGTGACCTGGAAGCCCAGGAGTCCCTTACATCTTTATCTGGCCACAAAATAAAGATCACAGTGAAACAGGTAGTTCTCTGCCATGATTCCCTTCCATGTCCCACTTGGCAGGATGACACTTTTGCTGTCATTTGAAGGGTACTGTGGTTGTGGCAAGCGACTTGCCTAGGGCCCACAGGTGGTGTATAGGGCAGTGCTGTGGGTGGGAATACCTCATTGCATCCCTCCTCTCTCAGAATAGCATCTATCTCAATGAGGAAGCCAAAGTGGTCATGAGTGACATCATCGGCGTGAACGGGGTCATTCATTTCATCAACAAGATCCTCATTCCAAGTGACCTGGTGGACCGTAACATTTCCTCAAAGATCTCACAGGTAAGTCTGAAGCAGTGATTGTGCCCTGATAACTGCCATGGCGAGGACATGGCTCGGATCTTTCTCCCAACAGCTCTGACAGTGCTGTCCCTGATAAGCCCTTCCACCCACACCCTCAGCCCAAGGCCACATGGGGTGCTCTTCCTCCCTGTCCCTAGCTGTGTAAGGGGTGTCTGAGGGCACGGATTTGGCTTGTGAAGGTGACAGCATTTGTGGCATACCAATATTTGGGACAGAAGGAGCTGTGATTCATCGCTAGGGGACAACAGTACAGCACGTAGGCAGGGGGATCATGTCCCATGCCAACCATCACACTCCTTTTCCAGTGCAGAGTAGATTGCAGTGTGAGATTGCCAATGTCTCTCTGGTACTCCTCAAAGAAGTGCTAGGAGCTTATAGATCCTGCATTTTACAGTAAATAACACATCTTCTGTACAGCACAACAGAGTGCTGAAATTCATCCCAGCTCCTGCCATAGCAGTGTCTACCCCGGATGAATCAGAAAAGTGGCCACTGCTGAATGCCAGCGCTTGCCAGGCCAAATCCATCAACATGATTATGACAGAGATAAACTTGTTGCGTTTAGCTACTGTAGTTGTTAACTGCCTGGTTTGTCCCTTGCATTACTGCTCCAGGTCCTGGAGGGGGATCTCTTAGTGACAATTGTTTGCTATCTTCCCTCTGCAGCAAAATATCACGGAAGTGGCAGAGGCCTTTGGGTACACCATTTATAGCAAGCTGCTGCAGGTGAGCGACCTGACTCCTGCTGCTCTTTGGGGAGGTGGTGTGTACATGTGCATGTTCAGTTTTGGCTTGTGGCTTTTTCTTTGTATCCCCTCATCTCGGACAGGATGCGGAGCTGCTTCCACTGGTTAGTGACCCCCTGCACAGACCATTCACCATGCTGTGGCCCACAGATGCTGCATTTAATGCCCTCTCAGAGAAAAGGCAGAAGTGGCTGTACCGCAGAGAGCATCGGGACGTGCTGGCCTCCTACCTCAAAGCGCACATGATCAGGGACACAAAGGTAAATGTGACAACAAACAGGCTTGTACTTCCTGAGGCCACGTGTGGTGCTACCACCTGCCTATGGTTATGCCAGAGCAACCTTGCCGAATATTTTGCTGCTGTAGAACATGCAGCATATTAGTTGTCTCGAGAAGACCCAAAGCTGTTTGAACGTTTGAGGCAACTACTGCTTCATCATGAACTTCTGGTGCAGTGTGGCTAAGCTGAAACCTTCTGTCATCAGCTTCTTGGGAAGGCCACATCACCACCAGAGTGTTAATGCAAGGGTCACAAACAGGCTCTTCTCTATACGGGTGACGAACAAAGGAAGTCCAGCTGAGCAAAATCAGAGTCTGCTTATGCACACTGGTCTCTCACTGTTCAGGAATCTGGGACTAACCCAGCATAGTTAGGCTGTTCCACCCACACTGGCTGCACATGCTGCCACGTCATGCCCCCTCTCAGTGTGGCTGCTGACCCCTGTCCTCACCAGGCACAATCCCGTTAGAAGTATGAAGTGCCAGTTTTGCCTGTCTCTCCCTTCACATTCTTCTTTTTCCCTCTTAGATTGTTGCTGGTAACGTGCCCCAAGTCGAATCCATACGGACCATGCACGGCTCCACCATCTCATTCAGCTGCAGCAAAACCCACGTGGTGAGTGATGGCAATGCTGGGCTCAGCTTTCCACTGAGCAAGTGTCACTGGGCATAGCCACAGGGCAACTGATGCTCCGTGTTGGTCACCAGCAGGAAGTGAACAGAGTTGGGGTGCTTGCAGGCTGAGACACCCCATTCCCCGGGTTACAGCTGAGCCTGGAGAGAGGCTCGAGACTCTGTGGCCAGCTGCAGGAAAGTGCGGGGGCATGCGGTACCTGCACATGCACTTCATGATGACCAGGTTGCAAAGCCAACCACATGGTGCCATGACCTTTACAGAGCATGGATGGAGGCCATTTCTTAGGAGAGATGGCCATGAAAAGTGGCAATCGGGAAGGGTGGCCAAAGACATGAGCACAGAGATTTTGGAGAGTTCTTGGGGTGATTGAGAAGTCGTGGCAGCCAAAAAGGTCAACTTTTGGGTGGTGCAGCCAGGATGTAGGACGTGCCAGGATCACAAGTTGCTTTCTTCCTCTGTTAGGGGGAACTTCTGGTGGGGAACGGCGATGCCACCATCATCCAGAGGCACATGGAATTCAATGGGGGCATCGCTTATGGCATCGATAGGCTGTTGGAGCCACTGGATCTGGGATCTCGGTGTGATGAGCTCATCTTTGTTGAGCTGCAGGTGAGCACTTGCGATGAGGGCAGTGAGGATCTGTGCCACCTGTTGAGTCCCATGTCTGGGAAGAGGGATGTCAGGAGGGCTTGCTGCTCTTGCTTGGCAAAGCTCTGAGCAGCCAAGAGGCAGAGGCTCATATTGAGTTGTTGAGGTTTCTTTTCTTCCCTCCACAGGGATCTGCAAAGAGCTGCGCACCCTGTGGCTTCGAGCCACCCTGCCCTGCTGGCTCCGTTCAACGGGTAAAGCTCACAGCTTTGTCACCAAGGAGGCCTGTTATGGGGCTGATGACAATACCCACATGCACCTCATGTTTTAGCAGCAAAATGAAGGCACACCTGCATGTGGCGAGTCCCTTGCCTTGCATTGTCCATGCCTTGCCCCAGGTCACACAGTCCCGTAAGGCAGGAGCTGGGCTGAGCAACATGGGTTCAGGGGCTCTAGTGGTCTTTGCTTGGTCAATCCCTATATGGGTGACAGCAGCTGCAGGGGCCCCTGCAGCAGCACTGGGGGCTTCTCTGGGTGCTTTATAACAAAAGAGCTTGGCCTGGCCGCTGGAGACGGACCAGGGATCAGATGGTGAGCAGCCTTGGGGGGCAGTGGTTGTACCACACTCTCACTGCATCACCCGTTGTCTCTCTCTGTCGGGCTTCTGGCATGTCCCTGAGGTACATCTGTGGCTCCTCTGTCACCAGCCCCATCACATGTTAGGAAGCCTCTATTACTTGTCATAGAACTGAATGAGTGGCACAAAAGAAGTCAAGATGAGGCGTCAGTGACCAATGTGGCAAAGTCTGTGTTTTGCCTGTTTCCTTGCAGGGGGAGACGAGGCGCTGCTACTATTATGGAAACCAGCTGTTGAGAAACACTTTTCTGTTTCACCGCAACTCCCTGTTGCGGCCGTCCTGGCCACCCTCCCCGTGGGACACCTTCAGAAGACACTGGGAGCCTCTGAGACGAGGCTGCAAGAGGACCTGCATTTCCACTCAGTGGGTCCCTCAGTGCTGTGCGAACCACTATGGCCGTGACTGTCAGGGTAAGGAGCTGCATGACCCTTTCCTGCCTCAGCCCTTTCTCTTGTGGGAAGGTGGCATTACTGGTTCAGCACAGATGTCTGGTATCCATGAATGTGCTTCCCTGGAGAAGGGTGGGCAAAATCCCAGGCAGGGAGCCCCAGTCTGCAGAGGGTGCAGGGAATGATCCCCTGGGAGTGTGTGTGGATGCACGCACATAACAGGAAATTCCCTTTCCTTGGAGAACCGCTTGTCCCCATGGAGAGCCCTGGGCACAGGGCTGCTGGGGGTGGCTGTCAGACATGTCACTCACCCCTAAATGTTGCCGATGCTCAACCATTCCCTGGCATCTGCCCTCTGCGCTTCATCTATGGGCAGCTTTCATGTCTTTGGATGAGTCTGCTGCCAGGTTAGCATGGGGCGGGCCAGCACAGACTCAGCATATTGCAGCAGAGGGTCTTCCCAGGCTGGAATCTATGCCAAATTTGTCTCTGTTGCCCCTGTTCCTAAGGTTTATTGTCATGGGATATCCCCAGCACTCACTCCCCAGACTGCCGAGCAGGCTCTGTGATCTGAGCACCCTGTAAGTGGCAGCTCACGTGGCACCTGGTGTGCAGGCTCTGCATGGGGCAGTGGGTGGCTCCCCTCCAGCACAGGGTCACTTTGTCACCACAGCCTCACTAAGGTGCCCCATTTGCAGCATGCCCGGGAGGGCTGGAGGTGCCGTGCAGTAACCGTGGTACCTGCGACGACAAAATTGGTGGCTCAGGAAGATGCAACTGCAGCCAGGCTTTCATCGGGACCAGCTGTGAGCTGTGTGCGCCAGGCAGATACGGGCCAGACTGCCGAGGTAAGACTGCTTCCATCTGCGGGGTGGCAGCAATGCAGAGGGTTTGTGCGGAGATGGCTGCAGCACATGGTGCTACTTGGAGAGGGGGTGGGTGCTAGGCTGACCTCTTTGCAGCTTACAGCACAGGAATCAGTGCTGCCACGTATACATCAGTCCCAATAATTGCTCATGTCAGACCTCTGGGGCTGGGGCCCTCCATGGGCTCTTGGCATGACAGCCGTTTGGGCAAACATAGTTTGCCAGCTGTAGTTTGAGAAGGCTGGGTGGCCTTCTGTGCCGAGGCCCTGGCGTCAAAAACTCCTTCTCATTTGTCACGTACAGCTGAGAGCCTCAGTCTGGCAGAAAACTTTATGACATATTTTGGGCTGGGGGACAAATCCATAAGTCGTGATGAACCCTGTACAGAAAGAGCATCTCCTGGGACATGCTCAGCTGGGACCTGTGCCCCTGTAAGGCAAAGGGAAGGAAAAGGGAGTTCCCTGTTCCCCCATCCCAAGCTGGGCTTTACAGGGTCTCCAGGAACGTTTTTGATGGCTGTGTGGTTGCAGGGACTCAGAGAAAAAAACACATCTCTAGAAATGCCCAGGGGAGGGGAATGATGAGGGTTTGCGGGTGCAGAGAGGCTTCCCCTCCTCCGTGAAGGGTGCATATTGGAGGAGGGGGCCAGGGCTGGCAGCAACAGGAAGGGATGTGTGTGTACTACTGTGCCTGCCTTCATGCACTGCCCACACAAGCCGCGTTTCTGCCACGTGGCTGTCCCATGGCCCGAGCCTGGCCTTTCACTGCCACCAAGGCAGATGCCATGACAGTGTTTTTACCCATTCCTCAGAGTGTAACTGTACTGAGAACGGTGTGTGCAACGGAGGACTGCATGGCGATGGCTTCTGCTTCTGTGCCGAGGGCTGGACTGGAGACCGCTGCGAAATCAGACTAGGTGAGGGATGCCAAGCCCCACCACCCGCTGTTCTCTGTGACTTGGTGCCATGTGGCTGCTTTCCCAGCAGCTGGATTGTTCAAGCAGCTGCTCAGAAATATCTCCAAAAAAGAGCTCTCAACTGTGGGGCTCATTCTGAGATCTGGCCCTTGCTGTTGAATTTCACAGGGGTTGGGGTGGTGAGGAGGAGGAAAGCTGTGCTTGATCATGAACAAGTCCTTGAGCCCAGAGATGCTCCACGAACAGCTCGAGGGTGAGCTGAAGGCCTGAGGCTTATCTGAAGGAGTAGCGGTCCTCTGGGTTTGGGCGAGGCATCTGCAGAAAAGCACAGGGGGAGAGAGGGGGAAGCATGGGGCAGGTGGCCTGGGGCAGAGGCTGCGATGGCAGCTGTGCCCATGTTGCACCTCTTGGATCATTCTGACCTGTGTGTGTTCTGGTTTCAGTCATTACGCCCACCTGCTCTCCACCATGCCACCCCCAAGCCGTCTGCCGCTCTGGCAACCTCTGCGAATGCAACCTACACTACGAAGGCGATGGGAGAACGTGCTCAGGTAGGGGGGAGCCATGACGGGCTGGGGTGGAGGGGTGGTGAGTGAGGGAGAAAGCAGACAACACGGCAAGACAACAGGTGATCAGCTCTGTGGAGGATGGCCATATTGGTGGGATGACGGGCAGGACAGACAGACAGACCACAACACCTAGCAAGGTATTTTAGTTAACCTAACAGTTTCATCCCTGCAGTGATTGACATGTGCAGCCAGGACAACGGGGGGTGCGCCAGGCACGCACAGTGCACACAGGTTGGTGTGAACGTCTCCTGTGCCTGTGCTCCTGGGTATGGAGGTGATGGCTACGTCTGCAACCCCATAGACAGGTGTGCGGACGGTCGGAATGGGGACTGCAGCCAGCACGCCAACTGCATCAGCACAGGGCCGGTGAGTACATCCCCTAAGTCTGGGCAGATCTGCATGCCTGGGAGAACAGCACAGGTGGCTGCTGTGGGATGCTTCAGGCTGCTGGGGGACAGCGATGTGATGGTGTCCCCTGTTGTAGTCCCCAGGCCTGCCCCTCCTCTCTGGTCCTCTCAGCTATTAAGCTCATCCTGCAGGTCCTTACTGCCAGGCAGGGGCCATGCCCTCAGTCTGCTGCCTGGCTGTGGTGATGGTCCTGGTAATGTTATGCTGAAGCCGCTCCTCTGTCTAAGGGGCATAAGCTGTGTCAGTTGTGGCATTTCTGGACTGTTTTGGGGGCTCCAGGATGGTCCTTTGAGGACAATGCCGGCCATTTTTGCAGAGGAACCAGAGCTGCTCACTGCAGGCCAGAAGATGGGACTGGGAGCATGATGTAGTGCAAGAATCATGAGCCATATACCTCAAAGCTCATCTGTCTTTCAAACAGCATATGACAAGGACTCAATGTGACATTTTTTTGATTTGTGTGCAGTGGGATGTGGGGCCATGACACAGGGGCCATGCAGCCTTACGTAGCTCTGCCGTAGTCCTGGCAGGCTGTAGAGGCGTTCTGAATGCTCATTCCCATCTTCACAGGGATACATGGATCCCCAGCTGGCATCTGTGTGTTTGCACTCACACAAATGCCATCCTTCCTTTGTGCTGCAGAATGAGCGGCGCTGCGAGTGCAAGCAGGGCTATGTCGGTGATGGGATCCAGTGCCTGGAAGAGGCCGTGCCCCCCACGGACCGGTGCCTGGAAGACAATGGGCAGTGCCATCGGGAGGCCATTTGCACCGACCTGCACTTTCATGGTGAGTGTGCTCAACCCCACAGTGCCAGGGGTGATGTTCCATGGAGAGGTCACACTCCCTCATCCTTCACCTTCTGGCTGGGGCACCCCTTGGGAGAGCTGGAGGGTGGGACGGCCAAGGGGCCAGGGACTCATCTCTGTAGCTCTGTCTGGTTTTCATGTTCCCCTTTTCCCCTATGTGTCATGCGGGGAGGACAAGCCATCCTTGTCTGCTCCTGTGTGTCGTGTGAGATGGCCTCTGGTGGGATTACACTGCCAGTAAGCACTGACTCTCATGGAAGGCAAGAAGCTCAGAGGAAGCCATGCTGCATCCCACCTAGCCCTCACTTGAGCATTGTCCATATCCCACCCTCCTGTTGGCGGTGCTGTCTGTGCTGACACAGGGGACCCACAGAACTGCCCCAGGGAGGCTTGCTCTCTATACTGTACTGATGCGCCCTGGCCTTGGTATTTTGCAGATAAGACTATGGGTGTATTTCATCTGCAGTCACCCCGAAAAAAGTACGACTTCACTTATGAGCAGGCTCAGAAGGCCTGTGCCGCAGAAGGCGCTTCCCTGGCCACTTTCCAGCAGCTCTCGGCAGCACAGCAGGTCAGGGCAGGGATGCAGTGGTTGGGCAGGGGCTGGCTACATCGCCTCATGGGGTAGGGACATGCAGTGCTTCTCCCCAGGACCGGGCCAGAGGTAGCAAGCCCATGATGTGTGGGTGGGTGACGGTTCATCCCCTTGACCAGACCCTGTTTGCTCCATCTACATCCATAGAACCAGGAGGGCTTGCCAGCCACATTGGGACGAGACCTCTGGCAGTGCCCAACCCCTTAGGTGTTGGGGGATGTCGGATAAGGCTGCACAACAGGAGAGTGCATCAGGGCAGCAAATCTGGGCCAGAGGTATTATTTTTAATCTAACCATTCATTTTCCTCTGCTAGATGGGATTCCATCTGTGCTTGGTGGGTTGGCTGGACAATGGCACAGCCGGATACCCCACGGCCTACCCCAACCCCAGCTGTGGGGCTAACCGAGTGGGCATCGTGGACTACGGCTCCCGAAGCAACCTGAGCGAGACCTGGGATGCGTTCTGCTACCGGGAGAAGGGTAAGTGGCACAAGCACATTTCCTGGGGACGGTCCTGTCGGGCACAAGAGGTGTGTCGGGGCAGCAGGCAGAGAAGTGCCCTCAGAGCGTGAGGACAGGTGAGCACATCTCCCTCTCCCCATGCCCGCGTCAGGAGGGAACATTCTGAGGGGTATCCAGAAGTCAAGGGAGGGGTGGTCAGTGTAGCCAGCATTGGTGAGTCAAGTCGCACCTTGGTGTTCCTTTACAGATCTGACTTGCACCTGCCGTGATGGGTTTGTGGGAGATGGGTATTGGTGCAGCGGCAAACTCCCCGATGTGCTTGCAGACCACGCTCGCTTCTCCACCTTCTATTCCGTAAGCGATGCTCTCCTGGTTCTTTGGTATGCCAGCAGCTGGCAACAAGGAGGAGGGAGGGATCGGTAGTAACAGGGAGAAGTGGAGTAGAGAGTGCAAACACAGAGGCATTTTCTTTCCAGGGCTGGGGGATGTTTCCTGGGCTGGGGAAGGTAACAGCACTGAGCTGCCAGCAGTGTGCTGATGGGGAAGATCTCCCATCTTTTCCAGATGTTGCTTGATTTTGCCAATGACACAGAAGAAGGACTGGATTTTTTCATCTATTTGTCTGATGACTCCGCTCCCAAAACTCTCTTTGTCCCCCTGAATTCTGGCTTCGCAGACAATGAAGTAAGCAAGCAGGGATGAGCAGCCGCTCGAGGGCGCATGGAACGAACTATCAGAGGCCCAGAGGGGAGCAGGAGTCCACCAAAGCTGGCATGATGGTGATGTGAAATAGAGTCTGGGGAAGGAGGAGGAGTTTAGGTCAGAGGGGGCTGCTGGAGGTCTCTAGTCCAGCCCTCACTCAGAAGAGCCATTTAGGTCAGGTTGCTCAGAGCCTTCTCCAGTTGAGCTTTGACTATTTCTAAGGATGGCAGTTCCCCCTTCTCTGCATAGTAGTTTTGTGCCAAGTTGTCCATGAATTGAGCTGTCTTGTGGCCATGGAGAGTGTCTGGGCTTAGGCCTGGTGGGGGCTGCACACAGCAGGAGGGAAAGGGTGAGAGCCCTCTCAGCCATTTCTCATCCCTGCTCCCTGTTGCTTTTTTCAGACACTGACAGGAGAAGAACTGAAGCTCCACGTGTCGTCCAGCAATGTCGTCCTCTTCAGTTTCAACCTCACAACGGGCACCATCATCCCGTCCCAGTCAGGATATGACCTCCATGTATCAGACCTCCCAATGGGCAACAGTACAGAGCACTCAGTAGGTTTAACCTCAGAAGAGGTCAAAACCCCCCCCACAAGTTTTCACATCTTTTGAGACAGGGAACAAGGGGGAGGCTTTCTGGTCGGGTGACATCACCTCTGTGCTGTGCTTTAGGATGCCAAGGGGATCAATGGCACGATGATTGTGGAGTGGGACATCATAGCTTTCAATGGCATCATTCACGCGATCGCAGAGCCGCTGAGGATCCCACCACCCATCGTTCATCTTGGTCAGGTGAGTGTCCGAGGGCACAAATGGGGAAGGCAGGTGCTGAAACAGCTGGCACCAGGCCTGGGAACGGGGATGAGGCGACCAAGTCATCCCAAGGACTGGCCTTGTCCTCGCTGCTCTCCCGGCACGGCTCATTTTGGCTGGGCTGCCCGCGGTCACTCCGGGGAGCCGCAGCAGGGTGGCTGTGCGGGAGATCCCATGGCTCTGCCGGGGGAGTGCTGTATCCGGGCCGCTGTTTTTCAACGCAGGTGAACGGCGTGGCGCAGGCGGCGGGCCCCGTGGCCACAGGGTCGTTGTCAGCGCTGTGCTTTGCGCTGGCGCTGGCTGCCGCTGCCGGCCTCGCCTATTACTGCGTGAAGAGGCGGCGGCGGGAGGAGCAGTTCGGGTATTTTCAGGTAAGTGCAGCCTGCGGGCGGGGGGAGGGCAGGTGGGCGGACTCTGGGTGGCGTGTCCTGAGGGGCGCGGGGGGCTGTGGCGGGGCCAGGCAAGCCTGGGAGGGGGTCAAAGCCGCAT
>VYZW01010297.1:35534-50668 GCA_013401315.1 Balaeniceps rex
CGCCCCGCCCCTCGGCGGAGCGCTCAGCTCGCGGGCTTACCCCGCTCTTTCCCGCAGGACGCGCTGCTGGCGGACGCCTGCGCCGACACCCGCGGCTGCCGGGAGTGAGCGCCGCTCCCGTCGGTCCCGCACGGCCCGGGGGCGCAGGGAAATAAAGAGCTCAGCGCCACCGGCTCAGCCCCGCCCCTCGCTGCTCCAGCCACCGTCCTCCCGCCGACCACCCCGCCGGTACCGGCCTCCCGCCAGCCCCCCAGCAGGTGGGGCCTCCAGCTCGTTCTTGCCCCCAGCCCAGCACCCATCCTCGTTGGTCCCGCCCCACGCACGGCCCTGTAGGAGGCGCTGCCCGCCAAAGCTGTGCCCCAGCCCCCATCTCCAGCACCGAGGGCTCAGTTAAACCAACCCTAGGGATGCAGGGCCACCCACTCTAGCAGTCCTGGTGTGGGACAGCCCCTGGGGAACGTCAGCCCTCACACTCGCCTTATGGGCAGGTACAAGTCACCACCCCAAACACGCCCCTTTTGCTCCATCCAGGTGCCCCCTGTAGCACCACCCCTGCAGTGAGTTGGTTAGTCAGTTAGTTACTGCATGCTACAGACTTTTATTAAGCCTTCACACTACACACAGCACAAAGACGTCAAATGCCACATGCACAGACTACAACCATTTGATTAGAGCAGCTACGTTAACAGCAATCGTTCAGGCCCTTGAGTTGAGAGCAAGGCATTTTGAAAGTCTGCGACAGGCTGGCACATAGCACAAAGATGAGGCAGTGAGACGCAAGTGACAGACTGACTGGCCAGCGTGGCACAGCGCCAGGGAGAAACATGCAGCAGAAGAGATGTGTGTGTGGGTTGCTGACACTAACACATTGTACTTCAGTGCCTTTCTCTGAGGAGTTTCCTGGCAGAGGGTCCTCCACACCGACCTGGTTCCTCTCCCCTGGCTGCCCCTCACACTGACAACACTCAGCCCACACAGCGATTGCTACAGCCCAGTGCTCACCAGCAATCTGTGCCTGCCCCCACGCTAATCCCCCAGCCTCCCCCATAAACTGACAGCCCTTGCCCGCCACACAGACACCCTATGCAGCCTGAAGACCCATCATGCACGCTGCAGTCGCTCGCTCATTTCCTTGCCTGCTCACAGCCAGACCCAGCACAAGAAGCGCATCCATTCTCTGTTCAGTCTCTCTCCTACCTGTCACCTCAACACCGACTGCCCCTGCAAGCAAGCTGGTACTGTCACCCTTGTTGCCATCTGCAAATGGTACAGCAGTGAGGGGAGGAGGCGGTGGACCAAGGCAACCAACATCTCCAGAGCCTGCACCAAGAGCTCTGCCTTCAAATGTCCCCTGACTGCCCCTGCATGTCTATCTCCAGGGAGAGCAGCCACATTACTCATGTCCTGCATGCTTTGGGGCCCTCATAGGCTGCCCCCCACTCAGGGACGCCTCTTACCCCTTCATCCCATAGCCATCAGCTTCCTGCACACTCAGCTTTCCAATGGCACATTCTCCTGTTTCCCAGGGCCCAATGCCCTGCCTGTCCCTCGGGGCAGTCTGAAGCCTGGCCAAGAACAGCACGAAGAACCTACTTTCTGCCCCTCACATCCCAAAGTTGCTCTGACCTGCCTGGGCCTCCAAGCCATCACTCTTGTCCCGTCCTCTGTGCTCTTGGCATCACTACTATCACCTTTTTCCTTTTCCTTCTCCTCAAGAGGCACTACGATGCTTTGCATGGCCACTCTCCCCTTTCTGACTTGCCACACCCAGCAGCACTTCACACTAGCACCCCCTCTCAGGACATCCTCACCAGCCCCTCCATACACCTTAGGCCACATCTTGGCAAAGACAGGTGGAAGGCCATACCACACCAATTGCCAAAATATCGATGTCACATGGCACCGAACCCCAAAAATACACTAAGCTCACTCAAAAAACAGGCATGGCACCAAACACTTGCTTTTAGACCTTCTGACCTACTCCCACCCAGCTCTCACACAGGACTTCCACATCCTGCAGATTTAACTAACCTACCAGAGGCACCAGCTGGACAGACCAGACTGGCGGGGAGCAGGATGGGGCTGAGGGCTGCTGATAGCAGTTCTGGATAGGTAGCACTGCTGATGCTCTGTCATCCGTGATGCATTCACTGATGCGCTTCACTGGTTGCCCAGTCGGCAACCGTGTCCCCTCGCTGTCCACCTGCGGAATCACTCACGCTGTAGTTCCCAAGGATCTGAGGGCAGCTACAGACTTCACACACCTTGTCACACCTCAGGTGGGTCCCCGCGTTGCACTCACCAAGCACCAGAGACTCAGGACTCCGTTTCTGAGCCACTTCTCTGGGCACAGAGCAGGGAGCGGCAGCTTCCCACCACCAGCACTCTCTCTCCATCTCACCTACTCCTACAGAGGACTCCCTGAAGCTCACTTATGGTCCAGAACAAGCATCCAGCCTGCAAAGCACCTCAGGGAAAGGGATGGAGCCCGTGAAGGGGAAAAAAAAAAATAAACACACCATCTACA
This sequence comes from Balaeniceps rex, assembly GCA_013401315.1. NCBI lineage: Eukaryota > Metazoa > Chordata > Aves > Pelecaniformes > Balaenicipitidae > Balaeniceps > Balaeniceps rex. Next base: position 38,062 of record VYZW01010297.1, read on the forward strand.
CACATCCGTAAGTGTCAAACGCCCTTTAGTGGTAGACAGAGGTGCTGCTGGCCTAGCAGCCTGGCCCCTCGTACAGACTCACACTGCTGTTACCCGGAGTACCTGGCCCTTCACCGGATATGCACCATCTCCTCCAGGAAGGGGGTTTTCATGCAGCCTGTGCAGAGCTGATCCATCCAGAGTGGAGCCTCATGCTGCAGAGGGGTGCGCCGGGGGTAGAAGGTGAAATTCACATCGTAGTTCAGCAGGCAGCTGATGGATGCCATGTAGATATCAGAGAACCGCACCAGCCGTCGAGAGAAGTATGTGGGGTTGTGGAAGGTGCGGAAGATGCTTCCAAACTGGGGGTTGAATAGGTTCTTCGTCAGCGACCTGAGAGGAAAGAGATGGTGCTCTGTAGATAAAAAGCCATGGTTACAGATTCTTCCCCCTCCAATCCCTTAGCCCTGCCCCCCCCAACTCCCAGAAGATGTTTTGGGATCACCCTAAGTACCCTCCCACCCAGGCTGCAATGCAGACCAGTCCCTGTGCAGTGAAACTGTGATGAAAATTCAATGCACTCTTACTCTTCCTTGTTACCATACCCATTATGGGCAGGGACCCACACACCATGCCAGGAGCTGCAGTAGCAGACAGCCCGTCAACTGCCGCAGCACAGGATGACACCACCTCCCCTTTCCCACCCTGCCTTCAAACCAGTCCAACCTCCCAGGCTGCAGGACTGCACTGCAGCTTCCTGCCCCCAGACAAGTGACACCAGGGAGGATGTTGTGGTTTAACCCCAGTTGGCAACTAAGCACCACATAGCCGCTTCCTCACCCTCCCAGCCCCCAGGTTGGATGGGGGATAGAATCGGAAAAAGAAGTAAAACCCATTGGTTGAGATAAAGACAGTTTAATAGGACAGCAGAGGAAGAGAAATAATAATAATAGTGATAAAAGAATATACAAAACTAGTGATGCACAATGCAATTGCTCACCACCCACCGACCGATGCCCAGCCAGTCCCCGAGCAGCAATCGCTGCCCCCTGGCCAACTCTCCCCAGTTTATATACTGAGCATGACGTCATATGGTATGGAATAGCCCTTTGGTCAGTTTGGGTCAGCTGCCCTGGCTGTGCCCCCTGCCAGCTTCTTGTGCACCTGGCAGAGCATGGGAAGCTAAAAAGTCCTTGACTAGGGTAAGCACTACTTAGCAACAACTAGAACATCAGTGTGTTATCAACATTATTCTCATACTAAATCCAAAACACAGCACTATACCAGCTACTAGGAAGAAAATTAACTCTATCCCAGCTGAAACCAGGACAGAGGACTACAAGCCAACAGCTGCAGCACCACTGTCCCCAAAACAGGTTACAAAACAGACCCAGTGCAGGCCTGGGAGCCCCTGAGAGACCTCATGAGCGAGGGGGGACAACGCTCACCTGATCTCCTGACGTTCCTTCATCCACTCCAGCAATACTTGCTTCGACTCCGCATCCTGATACATCTGCCAAGACAACAGCAGAAAGCACCATGTTGCATCAGTCCTGCAGACCACAACTCGGCTCCCCCCAGCTTCCACTGTAACTCACAAACCCATGAGTCCACTGCACCAGGAGGAGGATGAGATACTTTTGAGAACACAAGCAAGATGGTACGTCCCCTGATTCCCATGCTAAGCCCAAAACACACACTCAGAAGGCAGCATATTACCTGTCCCGCTCAGACAGGAGCTGTTTACCTGCATTCTCTCTAGCAGCCCTGTCAGAGCCTGCTGCCAGGTCAGGGAGTGCATGTACTGCTCTGTGTTTATGATCCGAATCTCCGTCTCCAGTTCAGGAACGATGGCTCCAGTCCTCCAGCCATGACGCAGCATGAGGTCCTAGAGGTCAGGGTGAAAAAAAACAACCAAGAATTCAACATAAAAACTGAAAGCCAAACACAACCCTGTTTCCTAGAAGAGTGGTCTGCTCCCATTATAGATTTTCAGGGGACGGGCATCCATGGCCCATGCCAGGTCATGCCAGTAACAGCCATCTCCTGGCCACCAGGATCAGCTGCGTGAAGCACCTAGAAATGTGGGATCCACACAAACTGCTCTCAAATTCACAGACCAGCAGGTGTTCTTTACCCACAGAAAGCACTTCAGGAGCCCTTTCTCCATGGCTTGTTTCTGCCTGACAGCACAGTGGGGATGCTTATGTGTCCTATGTGTGCCCCGAAAGCCACAGCCTGCAGAGCACCCAGCACAGCATAGCGGACACCTGAGCACTCCAACACAGCTGCAACCACAACAGTCACGCAGGCTTGCTCCCACCTGACTGGAGAGCAGAGACCTTTCCACTTACCGCAAGGTCACTGTACAGATGGTCGCCAAAGTAGAGCACTTTGGACCCACGCCAGCCCGTCAGCCTCAGAAAATCAAAGAGATTACCCTGCAAGTAAAAGGAGCACAGAGAGAAACGTGGTTACAGGCCAAATGCCTCCATCCTCACCACATGGTACTGGGCAGCCACCCCAAGCAGCGCTGGCAACGCAACTGATGTGCCACCTTACCACATGCAGATGTGAGCACTCTCATGAGATTTGAACCTGTTCACTCCCCCACCACCCAACCCCAGAGGTTTCTGTCCTTCCCCACTTTATCTCACTTTCTTCCCATGTGACAACCCCACTGTACATCCCTCAGCTTTTCTTAGGCTACAGAAAAAGGCAGAAACTCTTCCGAACCCAACAGGCAGTTCAGGGGAAGCAGCTCTAGGGCACAGCAAGTCAAGAGGACTACATGGAGTAAAAACGCAGCAAAAGGAGGCAGTTTAGAGGCCAAAAGTGAAAAACACCTAAATTAGAAAAGCCTGAATGATGGACAGAAAGAACCCCAGGTGTTCTGGGTTTAGAAGTTGTTGGGCTCAGGTGATAATGATTTTACCTCACAGGGTGCATCAGAGGTAAGGTGAGCACCATCACGCAAGGCTTTTGGAGTCAGGAGCACATGAGGCTGTTCTCACATCACTGATCACCATCCCAACCCAAAAGATTAACAACACCCATGCCATTCAGAAAAAAGAGGAAAGTCTATGAGCTTTGGCACAAGGGCCAGGCATCTCAGGAGGAGACTACAAGGATGAAGCAAGGTCATGCAGAGGGAAAATTAGAAGGGCTAAAGCCCAACTAGAACTTAAATTGGCCAATTCTGTGAAAGATAATAAAAAAATGTTTCTATAAATATATTAACAACAAAAGGAGAGCCAAGGAGAATCTCCATCCTTTACTGGATGCAGGGGGAACCATAGTGACAAAGGATGAGGACAAGGCTGAGGTACTCAATGCCTTCTTTGCCCCAGTCTTTAATAGTAAGACCAGTTGTTCTCAGGGTACCCAGCCCCCTGAGCTGGAAGACAGGGACAGGGAGCGGAACAAAGCTCCCATGATCCAAGAGGAAATGGTTAGTGACCTGCTTGGCCAATTAGACACAAACAAGTCTATGGGGCCGGATGGAGTCCACCCAAGGGTACTGAGGGAGCTGGCGGAGGGGCTCAACAAGCCCCTTTCCATCATCTATTAGCAGTCCTGGCTGACTGGGGAAGTTCCACTTGACTGGAGGCTAGCAAATGCGACGCACATTTACAATAAGGGCCGGAGGGAGGATCTGGGGAACTACAGACTCATCAGTCTGACCTCGGTGCCGGGGAAGGTCATGGATCAAGATCATCTTGAGTGCCATCACACAGCACGTCCAGGACAACCAGAAGATCAGGCCCAGTCAACATGGGTTTATGAAAGGCAGATCCTGCTTGACTAACCTGATCTCCTATGACAAGGTGACCCACTTAGTAGATGAGGGACAGGCTGTGGATGTAGTGTACCTGGACTTTACTAAAGCCTTTGACACTGTTTCCAACAGCATTCTGCTTGAGAAACTGGCTGTCCATGACCTGGGCAGGCATACTCTGTGCTGGGTAAAAAACTGGCTGGATGTCTGGGCCCAAAGGGTGGTGGTGAATGGAGTTAAATCCAGTTGGAGGCTGGTCACGAGTGGTGTTCCCCAGGGCTCAGTATTGGGGCCAGTTCTGTTTAACATCAACGACCTGGACGAGGGGATCAAGTGTACCCTCAGCAAGTTTGCAAAAGACACTAAGCTGGGAGGAAGTGTTGATCTGCTTGAGGGTAGGAAGGCTCTACAGAGGGACCTGGACAGGCTGGACCAATGGGCTGTGGCCAACTGTATGAGGTTCAACAAGGCGAAGTGCCAGGTCCTGCACTTGGGCCACAACAACCCCATGCAGCGCTACAGGCTTGGGGATGAGTGGCTGGAAAGCTGCTTGGCAGAGAGGGATCTGGGGGTACTGGTCGACAGCTGACTGAATATGAGCCAGCAGTGTGCCCAGGCGGCCAAGAAGGCCAACGGTATCCTGGCTTGTATCAGAAATAGTGTGACCAGCAGGACCAGGGAAGTCATCCTTCCCCTGTACTCGGCATTGGTGAGGCCGCACCTCCAATACTGTGTTCAGTTTTGGGCCCCTCAGTACAAGAAGGACATTGAGGCACTGGAGCATGTCCAGAGAAGGGCAACGAAGCTGGTGAGGGGTCTGAATCACAAGTCTTACGAGGAGCAGCTGAGGGATCTGGGGTTGTTTAGCCTGGAGAGGAGGAGGCTGAGGGGAGACCTTATTGCCCTCTACAACTACCTGAGAGGAGGCTGTAGTGAGGTGGGTGTCGGTCTCTTCTCCCAATTAGCAAGCAATAGGACAAGAGGAAATGGCCTCAAGTTGTGCCAGGGGAGGTTTAGATTAGATATTAGGAAAAACTTCTTCACTGAAAGGATTATCAGGCACTGGAACAGGCTGCCCAGGGAAGTGGTCGAGTCACCACCCCTGGAGGTATTTAAAAGACAGGTAGACGAGGTGCTTAGAGACATGGTTTAGTAGTGGACAGGTATGGTTGGACTCGATGATCTTAAAGGTCTTTTCCAACCAAATGATTCTATGGTTCTTCACAGGAATTGCTTAACCAAGCCAAAAAGCCAGGCAGCTTGGGCAGACTCACAGCTAAGCAAAACAAACCAAACCCCAAAGCACCAGCTAAAGCACAGCACAGAGCAGCTTTCAAGGCTTTCCAAACATCCATCCGCACACAGAGAAGACTTCAGGGACCCCCCTTCCATCTCCACACAAGTTTTCCACATGAGTCACAACGGAAACAAAACCCACTAGGAAAGGAAAAGGTCCCATCAACGCCAGCAGACTAGACTGTCCCAGCACAAGCAGTCAGTGCAAACCTGCGAGCCTCTCGGCAGCAATCTCTCCAACCAGGTTCCAGTGCCAGGACAGAGCTAGCATGCCTACCCAACAGCACCGGCTCCCAAACACAAGGGACAGAAAACCCCCAAACACAAGGCAGCTCCCACAACAGCCTGCAGCCCTGACATTTGGCCACGGGCAACATGCTGTGTGCACTGTGAAGGGTGCCCAGAACCAGAGTGCTGGGCCTCCTGTTGCTGCAGCATCACTGGAGCTGTGCAGACTTCCCTTAACAGCATGGGGCAGGCCTCTGCATTTCTTGGACATGACAAGGGGTTGCTCAGGAAGCCGCTGGCAGAGCAGGGAAATGGACCACAGCCTTGGTAGGAGGATGGTCCTTTTGCTGTGCTCCAGTCACCTCAAACAGCAGTGGACCTGACAACCAGGAAACTTGCGCTTGGACCTCCACTGAGCCACGGAACTGTTATGTGACCTCTGGGAGCTGGCTGTCCTCCTCCCCTCCTGAGAATGCAGATTAGGGGAGGGATGGGAGTATATATGTGCCAGAAACAGAAAACACCACATCTATCAGAAAGGAGGGGCTAGAGGGCCATCACTTGAACTTCCCAGTCCCCAGTGCAAAACACCGATCCCTGAGGTCCCATTCATGAGATACCCACAGCACAGCCGCCATACAGCTGTGCTTCAGGGGACAGGAAGAAGTCAGCTCAGAGGCCTCTAGCAACATCACCAGCACAGCAAGGACCATGGCCACTAGAAAGAAGCATTGTGGCACTCCAAGAAACCAAAAATGCTGGGGACAGGGTGGACTACAACCAGGATACACACTCTGTCACATCCCAAGAACCACAGTTAGGCAACAACCTTGATGCAGTCGGATGAACATCATCGTGGGGCAGAACTGGAGAGGAGCCCAAAATCCTACCCATCTCTCCTTCCTCATCTTTTCCCTTCCTCAGTGCACCATTCACTTGGGTGAGCAACCTGTGGCCACAAGATGTAGGTGGTCAAGAGCAGGATTTAATTCAGCAATAAACCCCATGGCTGAGGTGCACCTTCTCTCCTGAGGGAGCTGCTAATTCACTGGGAAAGTTTGCCCATGGGAGAGAGACTTCGTATGAGCTCTACTTGCATGTTCCCAGCCCCTAGCTCTCGGCAGGGGCTGGGACACTAGCAGACCACTTGGACAGACACACCAGACAGGCCAGAGGCTTCCCAACAGCACTACTCAAGGACATGACCTACTTTACTACCGCATGTCACTCCCAGCTACTTGACCGCAATCTCACTAACAGTTTCTTCCCATGGGATTGGACAGCTCACATAACCAAGAACAAACCGTCCTAAAGCCAGAGGCAACTTGTTCTCAGGGGGCAGACCAGCTGCAAGGAGAACATCCCAAGGCAGCAAGTTCACCAGAGTAACAGCCCATCCTTCAGACATGCTTGTCCTTCAGGAAGGGGAGAGAGACAGGAGCCAGGCTTTGTACCCTATTTGATCACCCTTGTTTCTCCGCTCCCTCCTCCACTAATCCACCTTTTCCGACCTTATGGAGGCCAATTTGGAGTGAGGTATGGAAGATCTTTGCATACACATCAGATTGCAGAGAGCTCTGCCTTCTTGCCCTGAACAAGCATGCTCTTGGGAGCCCTGCCAGGACAAGAGTTCCAGGACCAGGACATCAGAAGAGCCAAGGGAACACTGCACTATCAGCCACGCTGGACAATGTCAGAACAGAGCTCCTAGGGTCAAGGTTTCACTGTATGCTGGGGCAGGGGGCATTCACTGACCCCTGCTACACATTGCAGAGGATGTTTCCCTACTACCCCTTCTCACACAAAAAGGGCAGCCACAGAGATAACTCAGCACAGGTCCTCCTGGGCAGAAAGGCAAGCACCCAACACCCTAAGTTAACTGGCCCTTCTCTGCCTCTTCCCCCCTTGTCCCTGTCCCTCCATCTCTAATGCCAAGCCCAGTTGAGCTGGGTGGAATATATCATTCCTGTTACACACCTTTCTGCAGCATGACCCACACACGAAGCTGGGTAGGAGACTATTTCAGAGCTGCAGACAAGAAGTTTTCCTACCGGGCAGCTCTGGTATACTTTATTTCAGCTCTGCCTCCTGCAGCTGTAAAAACCTGTGATTGCCAGGAGAGCAGCCTTTTCTACACCTGGCATTCTCAGAGGTCGGTTTATGGCATGCTGACAGGCAACACAGCCCTTGGCAGGGTTTTCCGACATACGAAAAGACCCTTTATGCTAATGCTTACGTGCCAGCAGAAGCTGAAAGACTTTTCAGAGGCATGCAAATCTCAAGGCTATTGCTCCACAGCATGCCAAGAGACATGCTGAAAGCATTCAGGGGGACAGTGTCCTACGGGGCCAGCAAGAGCTCTCTGCATGTGGACAGAAGGCATCTCTTGCTGCCACCAGCCAGCGCAGCACACAGAGCCTAGAGCATGTCTCCTTATAAGTGCCCTCTACACTCTATCATAGGCGCTTTTTTCAAGGATTTCCATTTTTCACTTTTCAAACATCAAACATCCACAAGTGACCTAGAGAAGAACCCATCATTTTCTCCCACCCTGACTAAGCAGATTTTCCTGTTTTCCAGTGACTTCCAAAGCTGCAGGTGTCTTATAAGTCCCCACCATTTCAGACTCTTGCTTCATACCCTTTATGCACCCATTCACTTTACCTCTTTGTAAATCTTTCCTTTCTCCAGCTGGTTTATTTTGTCCCACTGCAGTGAGCCTTTATCATCCAGTTTTCGAAAAGGTCTGGAAAAAAAGGGGGGAGATGTCAACTTCTTTTGATTTTTGGCGATTGTTACTCAGCAACCACAGCATTTGAATTGGAAAACTTGTTTACCTATGTAACAACTCATAATAAAAGCTCTATGTGAGAAGTGACCTTCTGGGCCTTCTGCACTATTTTCTCAGGGGAAGAGAAAGTGCAAGACGGAAATACCTTTTCAAAATGCTTCCGTTGACTGTAACCATTTCATGCCAATATCCCTAACAACTCTTCTTGCTTTTCAGATACACAGAAGAGGAAAATAATAATAATAAAGACTCCCTCTGAAATGCTAAGGCCAAGAAGACTTTGCCATGAAACACTTTTTGTCCTGTTCCATACACCCCAGCACAACAGAGACTGTGGAATGTCTTAATAGGATAAAACAGTCTGCAGAGTGGATGGAAAGCAGTCTCTGTGCTGGTCTCTCGGCAGCTGACCCGAGCTGGCTCCTGTTGTTCCTAAGGGCTTGCCTGGTTACCTTCCACTTGGATAGAAGAAGCAAAACAAGGCTTAATTTACTTGACCCCCATGAACATTCATGCTCAATGGGAACATTGCTCCCTCTTGGGATAGGAGTCCCAAACTGTGAAGTCCAGGATCAAAAGCCTTGGTATGAAGCTGCCTCTGCTGCAAGCAGAGCACAAATCTCATCCAGAAGCATTGTATGATCCTGAGCTGCCTTAGGGCAGAAGGAATCCAGCCTCCCACCATGAACTCTACAGCCTACCTGGGCAAGGGGTTCCTCAACCACAAGTGGTCTCCAGTGTACACCTGCATTTTCCCTCAGAGAAAACACTCCACAGTTCACTACAGCTCACCATCAGGAGGTTCCCCTCACTTTGGGTGTATGTGCCATGTCATTCCACTGGCCCACTACATGAGTGGACCTGAGGCACCATGCAGCCATAAGGTTTTATCTCCTAGAGGGCCAGATCATCATAGCTCCAGGCTACATTTGTAAGACACTTCACCTGCATCCCATGAAGAAAACCTTTACCAGGTCAGCACAGCTTATAAAGCCATTTTGTAGGCTTGCTCCTGTTTATGCTAGGGGCCTGGGAAATGGGAGAAGAAAATACATAAAGAGGAAAGAATAAACCTCTCCCTCAAGGGCAGTAATTCCTGGTCAGTCATAAGTTGCGGCAACAAAGCAGACACAAGTTCCCAAAGCAAATAATCCAAAGAGCAAAGTGAGGACAGCAGCTTGCCTATCAGCTAGTCCCTTGGCAGCTCCTAACTGACCACAAAACTGAGCCACCACGTACAAAGGCTTCCAAAGCTGCCAATTACCAAAGAGCATGTATCCGGTAACTGAAAAAAAAAACCAACCCCAAACCAAAACAAAAAAAACCAAAAAAACCAAACCAGACAGATATTTGCTTTGGGGAACAGGAAAAGGAAAGATTTTGGCATAGTCTCAAGACCTAGAGCCAAGAAATGGCCAGCTCTCATACATACATTCCACTCCTCTTTTCTTTCTGCAGATTTAAGTACATTATTACCCCTAAAAATCTAAGTTAAGCCCAGAGCATGACAAAACTGATGAGGCTTAAGACAGCCAATTTTAGAAACAGGCTTTCTGCTTAGCACTACCCATTCTATCCACTTATTCCCAGACTGGTCAGTTTTCATCTCCTCAGAGAGTATCTGAGAGGACAGCAGAAGGCTGGATGCCTTCTGGACCTAGATTATGCTTAGAAAACTACTATTCTTTTGGAAGGTAAAAGGAACCGTTTACTCCAGGCAAGGGGGCCCAAAACCTCAGGCCCGCATGCAGCAGTGCAGTATTGCCCTGGGACACGTACTTCCGCCGATCAGTGAAGAAGTTGGGCTTGTCAGCTTGCACAATGACCATGTCAAATAAGTCCCGCCAGTTCTTGCCAACCATGTGTTTCATTCCTTTGTCCCTAAGGGCAAAGGAACAGAAAAGTTAACAGATCCAGTACTCTTTTTCACCCAAAACTGCATCTTTACAACAGTCTGTCCTAAATTGACTCTCATTTCAGTTACAGAGAGAAAAACATAGAGATCTGTGAATCCCCCAAGGGTGTCTCATTGCATGGAGTATTGATGTAGCACTTCGACTGTTTCAAGCTGTCCCACCCTTTCTCCCGTACCATGGGAAGTCCAGAGAAGTCTGTGATGCAGCAACAGGTGCTAGAGGTAATCCAAAGTGGCAGCTCTGTAATGCTGTGGCCAGCCACAGCCTTGTATCTTCTTCAAAAAGTGAGAGTCAAAGATGTAGAGAACGCTGTGGGGTGTAACATTCACCACAACCGGTTCCCAGAGAGCACTCTCATGACCGTTGCCACAAAAACCTCTAGCGTACAACTTTCAGATGCTCACAGAAGAGACCGCACTGCACAGCTCTTGCTGTGCTGTGGTGACACATCGATGTGCAATAACGGTACTCACACAAAGCTAAAGGGACTGTTTGTAATGAGGAAGAGTTTCTTCTTGTGGTTCACCAGTCGGTTTAGCACAGCATAGATTTCATCCCCATGCAGAATATACTGTTCTATATCGGAATAAAACAGATATCATCAATCAAAAAATTTTGGCATAAGACATGACCATATTTCTTTAAAAACAAAACCAAACCTAGCCCCTATACCAATAGGGATGCAAAAGGCCTGAGTTAGAACCATCTCAGGCAGGCAGGTAGTAAACCTCCATGGTGACAAAATGGCCTTCCTCATCCTCATCAATCCCATCTAGAGGGAAGAGAAAGACTGAGGAACTGAAAAGGCTGGCAAAAAAAGAGGACTGATACCAAGCCATCACAAGGGACAGGCACAGCCACTCCAGGCCATGGTGCTACCAGGAGCTTTCTTTCCCCTGAATGACCAGGAAGCTTTCCCAGATGGTGACTTTGCATGTTCACATCATGCCAAGGACCATCACCCCTTGCTTACATGCTGAAGGAAAACAGAAACACAAGTAATGAGGTAGCCATTTCCTCCATTAAAATAGATCCTTCACTTGACCCTAAATACCACTTGGTTCTTAATCCCACTCTACCCCTCAGCTGCCTTTAGGCATGCCACATTCAAGTATTTCATTAAGTTCTGTGTGACTGTGTGTAGGCCCTACACAGTCATCTTACACAGAACATCACATAGTATGAGACACATCAAAATGGATTTGGCACAAGAGCTCTACTTAACTCACCCAGATCTTTTTCAATCCATTTGTACATCACTCCTTTCACATGTACGTCTCTAATAGCATCCTAAAGAAAAGGGCAGGGGAAAAAACGTTTCAGTTTTACTTACGGCATTCCTGTTTCCCAGCATGCAAACCTATTGCCACCACTGAGGACCAATACATGGTAATGAGGTAATGGCACATCCTCTCTTCTTGCTGAATGAACAAAAGCTACATTAATGCTAAGCAGAGGACCTTGTACAGCGAGGCTCACCAACATGCCAAAAAGAAGAACACAGTGGCTAGCTCAGCTGATGCAGTACAAGGTGAAAAATCTCAAAACCTATCCATGAAAGCACAGCTTCCTACCTGCTCCTGGAAACCAGCACATGTTAACACACTGTTACCAAGGTAATCAAGACTGTGCAACGCCAAAACTGTTTACTGCCCCGAAACCATACTGGCCCAGACACCAGCTGACTTTTCTTCCTCCCTATGCCTGTGGAAACTCTGCCAAATGTGACCCAAAGGACAGGAGCATGGACAAGGTGAACAGCAGCAGAGGTGAGCATATGTGATTCCAAAATGCTCTGCACAAGCCAAGGAGGGCTACAGCTCCCGGCCCTGGATGGCCAGTGGGCACAGGCAGAGCAGAAGCTTCCACTAGGAGGGTGAGGGTTTTTTGCCAAAACAGAGCTGCCCACTTTTCAGGATGGAGGCAAGTTAAAACAGATATTGTCAAGGGCATCCGAATATCCTCTGTTTTCCAGGCCAGAGGCCAAGATGCAACACATTTTTGGACACACCCAACTGAGATTCTTCCCAAGTCTCCATCCAATGAGATATGCCAGATACACAAACCATTTCCAGAGCAGTAGCACATTTTGCAGTGTTTGCACATGCAAATGCTTGTTTTAACAGTACTGTTTTCATCCCTGACAATTTAGACAGGCAAACAAATACGCGTGCTCCTTCGGGAGTTTCCCTTTCAGACTGGATTCCCACACTTGCCACTGACATTGCTACTTGCACACACCACCACACAGTCACCTGGTCTCACTGCAGCGCTGGTGAAACCTGCTCATCACCACAAAAATAATTTCCTTCAAAGCTGGGAGAGAACCAGAATTTACAACTTAGATGAGGGATGATGAAGGAGGAAACAGCACCTCTTCAAAACAGTTTTTAGGCGTCTCTTTCCACCATGTGGATTTGAATCATAAAAAGGCAGAGGTCACATCTCATTCAGCGAGCAACTGCCTTATTGAAAAGAAACCAAACAAAAAGCAAGAGCACTAACAAGAAAACAACTTTCTCTTGACCAGCACTGGCACTAAAAGCAAGCAACGCTTTGAATTTGTGTCAAAACTACCTTTGCAGACCAGAGATTCCAGTGTGCTCCTTCCCTAAACCC
>VYZW01010300.1:7887-50872 GCA_013401315.1 Balaeniceps rex
AATTAGTTACATCCAACAGTTTGCGTCCTTCTGCTTGCAGAAAATTAAGAGCTTTATTTTTCCTTGGACATTATGGTTTGAAATATTCTGGTATTCCTGATGTCTTGGATCCTCATTTATTATGGAAATCAACTGTTTCATTTTATTTAGTTTTGAGTAAATAATATTACGTTACATTATTTGGATGGGAAGTTACAGAAAGCTATCTGCTATAATTGTAGATGAGGTCAACTCGCCCAGATTGTAGTCCAGTACAGAGCATGATATGATTACTTCCAATGCTATTGAGACAAAATTTTGTTGGCAATCACACTCTGCTGCCAGAACCCTAGTGAGATTTCATTGATTTCTCTGTAGTTACTGCTGTTCTTCACTGGTGTCAGATCAGACTCAATCTACTTTACACAATCCTGCCCTCAGAACCATGATCATGTCAATAGTTTGAAGGGTCCTTGATATAGTCATCTCAGGTAAGTTGTCAATATGCTGTGAAGGACTGATGTAAAAAAGAATGTTGCACATGCCATCGCTGTGGGCAGAGTCTGAGAAAAACACATTGAATTGGCACTATTTTTACTGACATGTACACTTTAAATTGTCTTTTATCACACAGGTCAGTGAGTAAATGCACTGGGATATGCCACTTCCTTTCGTTTAATTGTGTACTTTAAATATGCATTAAATGTGTCTCTTCTTGTTCATAACAACCCATTTCAAATGAAGCATTTTAATCACAGCCCAAACCTGCTAAATATCTTACAAGGGAGAAAAAGAGCCATTCTCTGGTTACATGTTGAAAACTCTCTCCTCAAAAAATTCCCTCAGATCAACAAATAAATAAGCAAGGTATATATCTGAAAAAAAAAAAAAAAGAAAGAGTGTTGTGTGTGTGGATTAAGCATGCTGAAATTCATAATCTAAATTCCCTGGTTCTGCTATGAGATCTAAAATCAATCACACATGAAATACCTATAAATGAATTCCTATTGTACATTGGGAAGGACCAACAGATGTGTGACTCCTGTATATAATAAGTTTATATGCTGCAGTAGTGAAAGACCCGTTGTTTAATGATCTAATGCCATTCAGTATCTTGGTCAGCAAGGTAAAAAGGCTCTTTAAGTATGATGGATTATAAATGTTTCCTACATAGAATCATAGAATCATAGAATCATAGAATCATAGAATGCTTTGGGTTGGAAGGGACCTTTAGAGGTCATCTAGTCCAACCCCCCTGCAGGGAGCAGGGACATCTTCAACTAGATCAGGTTGCTCAGAGCCCTGTCCAACCTGACCTTAAAGGTTTCCAGGGATGGGGCCTCCACTACATCTCTGGGCAACCTGTTCCAGTGCTTAACCACCCTCATTGTAAAAAATTTCTTCCTTATATCTAGCCTAAATCTCCCCTCCTTTAGTTTAAAAGCATTACCCCTTGTCCTGTCACCACAGGCCTTGCTAAAAAGACTGTCCCCATCTTTCCTATAGGCCCCCTTTAAGTACTGAAAGGCCGCAATAAGGTCTCCCCGCAGCCTTCTCTTCTCCAGGCTGAACAGCCCCAACTCTCTCAGCCTGTCCTCGTAGGAGAGGAGCTCCAGCCTTCATGAATATAGTGATCTATTTTAAGGCATCCCTTCTTGTACAGTGATGATACTCATCTTCTTGTAGGACAAGAAGACAGTGTTTCTTACCACAGCAGAAGGAGAAGTCAAAGATTGCTCAAAGAAGTGAAAGGCAATGCTCACAGGTCATCTCTTTTCCGAAACAGGAGGTTTGGTCCAAAGCTTGCTGAAATCTTTCAGAATCATAGGCAAAATATTTATGGTTGGGGCTGTAAACAAGATCGAAGGCCAAAATGAACTTCTTTGAAAAAGGTTTAAGCGCTTGGAAGAATAAGAGGGCTGGCTAATCTACACTCTGTCTTCAAACTAATGGTCACTCTTGTGAAATCTACAGTGCAGATATAAAAGCCATTTAGAGAGAATTGAATGAAGATGAACCCTATAGCCAGAGTATGGAATTACTTCTTGAAAATAATGAGAGTCATTTTGCTAAAGTACAAGCCTGTACCAGAGATTTATGATAATATTTTTTCCCAAATTACAGTGAAGTGTTAGGACCAATGAATACAGAAATGCATTTTAAAGATCCAAAAGCTTTAGCAGAATTGAAACACCTGTGCAGATGTCAAATGTTCTTTCTGCCTAATTTACAGCTTGACTTTAAATGCACAAAAGGCAGTGTGTAATTCCACTATAAAAAGTAATGAAACCAATACTTTTTCAGACATCAATATTGTTTAGGAAGAAATCTCACTTGGCTAGCTGAAGAACAGAGATTAAATTAGTTGGAAAAATAGCTAAGAAATTGAGAGGACAATTCTCCTATGCTAGGTTTATATAGGAGTGTCACACAAAAAAGATTGCCTTCCTCGCAAAGAACAAAATGCAAATAATATTCCCAGAGACACACAAAATATCTGGCTTCTCTTAACTATATTTTATGAACCCTGACACTTCTCCAAATATTTGCATTTCTGTAGTCTCTCCTCTACGTTTCCAGGATTCATCAAAGACTGGAAATAAAATATCCCAGGACAGATGAGAAAAGAAGGTAAAGAAAAGAAAAAAAACCCCTCATAATAAATCATCTTTAAGAACATCAAAGCAAACCTGGAAAACCCAGGAACTTCATATAATGGACAAATAAACCACAATTATTTCCGAACTCTGTTCTCAGAAAAGCCTGTGCAAATACAAAAATTGCTCTGTTTTTATTAATTGATTGAATCCGTGTTTCCATTGTTGGAACTGAAATCCAACCTTGACTGCTGTTTTGGAGGTAGGAACATCTGAAATCGAGTCTTTTCTTCTGTCTCTGACTTATAAGCCAGACCCATCTCTTTGTAACACCAGTGTAAATCCAGAGTAACTCCAGAAGGCTACTGGAGCAAATTTCACTCAGCCGCATCATAAACCTCTGGAAAGATATAAAGAGCAATAAATGTTGAAATTACCAATTGGGACTGCCATCCACCCATCTAGAGAAAACTGTTTCTTAGTCCCTGCGCAAGTGGCTACTTCTGCCTTGGAAACCCTCTCTGAAGGGTGTACATGTTCCCAAGTGCACGGATAATTTAGGGGTTTGGGTTTCCAACTTTCCTCCTGTTCTGCAAAAGGCAGTTCAGGTAGTAGCTGTAAGTACTTTGAAATTTCCTCAAGTCATCAGCTGAGCCTTTCCTTGGAAGGCACACATCTATGTTAACTGTGTATGCCAATGCACACCAAAAAGGCACTTTTGCTCCAGGATGCCAATTTGCCAATGATATTAATGTTTGTCTTGAGAAAACTTTCTTGCCTCAATATGGGAGGCAATGTATGTGCAACCAAATTGGGCATTGCTACAAACCTGGTGTAACTCTATGACACAAACGGGAAGGGACTGGAACACGAGGTAAATCCCCTACACCCTGTAGCTTTACATAAACATTCATAGAACCTGCAGTACAAGGGTGTCTCTGTAATTCACCAAAGAAGCTCTTCAGTCAACTGCATGGTGAGGCTGAGCTCTTTTAGATGGCTGTCTTACTTTGTCTTTAAGCAGGGCTGAATCCCTGGCATGCAACCTGCCTTCTGATAGCAGCTACCATGTAGATATTTTGTAAACTGTGTCTTTACTCATTGCAGAGTGAATACGATTGGACATGCTTGCTGAGCAGAAAAGATCAGAACACATAAAAGAACTACTTACAGAAATGCAAATGCCAGGGAACAAAAATACCTCCCAAATGACTCATCACAAACACAAAGTGATGCTGAGAGATCAGACGATATCTAAGAAAGAAAGTCATCAAGGAGAGAACTTTGCCACACCTGCACACAGCATAGCTGGAGAAGTGAATTTATATCGACACTGTGCTGCTGGACTCTTGGGACAGCTGGTTTGGCATCAGGCTTGCCGTGGATGTCCCTGACTCTTAACAGTCCAAGCGAAGTTTGCTCTGCTGATGAGATCCTTTCTGGTGCCAGCCAGCACTCAGCTGTGCAAAGGGACATGAGCAGGGAGGGCTGGAGGTGGCTGCGACACAGGAGGATTTCTGTCCTCCTGGAACCTGCCAAGAACTGGGGGCCACTTACTGGTACTGGGCATTTCATAGGAGGTCAAAAGCACTGGTGTTCCCCTTGCTGCCGAATTTTCAACAGATTTTGGCAAGCTGATCTCTTAAATTCTGTTGAAAACCTAAGTACCAGCAAGTGTCTGAAATCACAAGAAGCGTGGCCTTGTTCCTGTAAGTCCAGCCTGCCCCACAAGCCAGCCCAGTCTGGGTAAAGCAAGGTCTGAGACGGATTGCCACTAATGACAAACAAAATTATTGTAACTCCATTTTAAGGCCTAACAGCACCATAGAACCTCTCATTTTTTGACATTGGCTCCATTGAAAAAGAAGATGTTAAAAAAAATGTAAACCACTTTTTCCATTTCTTACCAGCACCAGATCATTTCCTGCAGTGTGTTCTCGGGGGCACCAGTTCAGAAGGCCGAAGCTTCTGCTTTTAAGCCAGTCCTACCACTTTTCATATGAATTTATTTCACAGTCTGATAAAACTCAGTATAAGAAACTCGGCAGGTCCTGGGGGAAGACAAGCTGAGTTATTTTTCAGCCTGACAAAAGTGCATCTGTGGTGTGAAAATGCCAGTTTGGATACTCACCTGTGCTACCTGTGCACCAAGAGGTGCATGGACCTGCTACACTCAGGACTTAAAATCTCTTACAAACATAATGTCTCCTGACTGTGCTTCCCCAGAAATAGCTGTAGTGTGTGTAAGATTGGATGGCAGTTTTGTGCATTGCTCCTGAGTCCCATAGAGTGATTACAGAGCCTTTAAATACTATTATAAACCACATACCATTTTCCCCTTTCCATGGTTACAAAGTCAGATGACACTGTATTTTCCTCTGTAAGAGTTTGAAGATCCTGCCTGTCTGCCTCTAAGGCTCAAACGAAGTCCACGAGCCTAAGCCTTCACGTTCCTGGCTGCAAGTTGCACGCAAGCACCTTTACATTGCAATGGCAATATAAAGTAGCTTTAAATAAGGTGGGAATACAGCCACGTTACTGCCCCAAAGGCCTCAGCTGTACCTGGGCCAGGCTGCTGCACAGCAAGGTGTCAGGCGCTGGAAAGGAACAGTCAGTTATTCCTTGGCACTGTGGGGTTTTTTCTGTCTAGAAAGGGAGCTGTGGAATCGGCAGTGCTCTTTGAGCATCCATCAGCACTAGTGGGAACTCAGGGAAAGCTGTGCTCAGGGACCTTCCCTCTTCACTTTGACCTGTCCCGGCATGCCGGGCACCTGAGAAGGGGAACAGGTGGTCCCCCAGCCATCGAACTGATACATAGCTTGCTTTCCCTCTGTTCTTCTCAACACCAGCCTCACATTTTCATTTTCAGAAAAGAGATTTTCCCAGGCAGATATATTCCCTCAGCCGAAAGAAGCTCTTCACCATTAAATCAAGAAAAACAAGGGCAAACTCTGCTGTAGGCTTGTTCTAGACTCTGCGTTTGAGGTTGAGAATAAAATCAACAGCTGAAAGAGCAGAGAGAGCAAAGACCTTTTCCTCCTTTCATAATGTGTTCCAGGTTAGTGTTTGCCTCTTGTTTTATTGTGCTTGAAAGGCAGCAGAGCCCTGCTGGTCCTTCAAGCCTGCAGTCCTCAGATCCATCCAGTTTTCTTATTTAAATAATGGCTGCCCAACAGCCCTTTAATTTCTAGAACTTTTCTTTTGCCCACGGGCTCTACCCTGGAAGTGTGGAGGCCTTTTCTTATTTCTCATAATTAACAGCGCTGAGCCACAAGTTAGGAGGTTAGGGTTTACTAATTGGCTCTTTTGCCCAAGGACTAGAAGGCTGAAAAGAGCGAGGTGGTTTTTTTGGTTTTTTTTTTAAGGGAGGAAAACCGGGAAACAACCTGCAATTAAGGTATGAATATCAGCTCAATGCATTATCAAATTACATGTTACAATGCAGAGGCAGTACAAATGTATGGCGAAGGGGGTAAAATGTAGAAAACCATGCTCACGTTTGCTAGGTATCAAGCCTCAAGCATCTGTTTCTGTTGAAAGATATTTCCAGCTCCCTCCAAGATGTGGGTATTGGGGGAAAGAAGAACTTTTCCCAGGCTGGAGAAGATGATGCAGTCTGCTCAGATACAAGCCCAACAAATTACAGGTGACATTCATGAGGCAACTGGTCGTATCAGCCCCCTCCTTGTAAATCAGCCGGAGGCTTTGCCATAAGGACAGACTCAAGAAAATGGTGCTCTGGGCTCAAATGTTGTATTTTTCTTGTACTCACTGCCCCAGGCTTATCTCCTGGGAGGGAATAGGAGGAAAGTTTGAAGAGTGACAAAAAATAAGGGTCCTGGTTGCATCACATTGAGTGAAATACTTTCCCATCTTCTTTGCATTCATTACTTTAAAATACTTCCATCACTGTAAAAAACACTACTGCTAGCACCATGGTGGTTGTACCCTCTGGCTGGGACACGAGGGAACAGGGCTCTCACATGCCTGGGTGTGCTGTCACACGTACCCTGCCACCATGGCACTGCATGGTACTGCCTTTGGCAGCTACGGCAGCACCAGGATTGCAGCCATGCTCCCCAGAGGCGAAGCCGAACGCTCTTCCACCTCTCCCAGGCCTTACAAACTTGTTACACGGGAGAAAAATCTGTATCTTTAATTTTAATTAAAAAATCAAATCAAAGCTCGTATAAATTGCTGGAAATCAACACAACTTTTCAGGCTTATAGCAATGTGTTTGCAGGTATTGAACTCCAGTAGCAGCTCCAGCCTTGATTAAATGGGTCTAATACAAAATTTGTTAAATACCAGAAATGTGCCTTGTTGCCAGATAGCGATGAAGAAAAGAGCTCAGTTTTTTTGTCCTTTCCACCTTTCCTTTCAAATCCACACTGGCGACTGCACACCTGCAGAACATATTTTGAGGTTCCCACTAGCTCTGAAAATGGGATTCTTGGTAATCCAGTGATTCTTCAGAATCCAGCAGATTCTGAATATCTGCTTAGATATTCAGTTTTATAGACCCAGCTCCCACTGCCTCTGTATATGTTCTTCGATCATCGGTTGATACCTTTCAGAATTTTTTTTCATCCAAATAAAAGTCCTTTTTTCCTATTGAAATAAAAATCATCAGTGTTCAGTCTTCATGAGTAACTGCATTCATGAACTTTTGTTCATAACTAGTTTTTAGCAACAATGCTGCAACAGCTACCTGGTGGGTGGTCACGGAGTGAAATTCATACAAGGCGGATAGAAACTTTCAGTTCCAAACTAATGGTTTAATAATAACCTCCATAGAAAAACGGAGCAGAACTCTCAATTAACTTGTTTGAGCATGGAAGAGGGGAGATCTGCTGAGACCAAGACAGGGCATCTGCCATACATTTTGTTTTAAAGACACCTGATGCCCTATGGAGAACTTGGCAAACAAAATACATTTGCAAAAGCTTCCTATTCTCTCCAACCTCTTTTGATCTTTATCTTCAGGGAAAAAGTCAAGAAAATAGGACATCAAGATGCACATTGTCAATAGAAATGCAGCAGGTATCATGAAAAGATTTATGACAACATCGCAAATGGAGACATCAGTGGAGTCCTCTGTATTTGACACATTCATCAACATCATTCTGTTGATGGCAAAAAAGCCCTAATAGACTATTAAATATTATTGCTGTCTTCAAAAATGAAAAAATCAGGTGGGAGTGTCACCTGGCCAAACTGAACACATTTTGAATACCTCCCTTTCCCCTGTTATTAAGAAAACTATTACTTACACAGTTAATGATTACATGTCACTAATAATAGGTACTCAAGAGAAGTAGAGTGACAGTACAATACTATGAAAGCACAGATTTCCCATAGCAAGAACTTTTTAAATACGGGCTTTAACATGTGCTGTGCCTGTTTAGTTGTTTTGCAACCATGGTATCTGCTGGCAGCAGCTACGCATTTGGGGAGTAGAGGCAAAGGGAATATTCAGCGCTGGAGCCTTCTTCCATAATGTTGGTGGGTGGCAACCTGGTGTACACCCACATTCATTCACAACTCACACAAAAGCAGAACTGCCGTGGATGGTTACCCCATTATATATCAAATCTAAGATTCTGGGCATGGTTCTGGAATGTTTCCCCAAATACAGATGGAGCTTTTTGCAAATGCTTGGACCTCAAAATTCATGTCAGTGGCACTTGCAGGAATGCGATTTTTCTCATTTCCCATTTCTGACATAGGTCTCAGGCAGTTTGTAAGAGCAGCGTGGCCTGGCTTGAACATGTCTTGAAAAAGCTGCAGATCAAGAGCTGTATTTCCAAGGTTAGATGCAGATTGTTGCCTGCCTGCCTGAGTTTGGAGTTGCAGAAGTGATTGGGTACAGCACAGCCTGGCATGTACTGAGCAGCTGTGCACAAGCACCTGGAGATCCACATATCCACATGCATTTGTACAAGGAATCGGACAGCCGTGCCTGCCTGCTCTGAGACCCCAAATGTGACAGAAATAAAACTAAATGTATGGAAATAAAACTCCAGATGTTTCTGATTCAGTTCTAATTTCACTCAAACAGGAGCAAAAGCTGTTGAAAAATCAGACTCCGAAAGGAGGGAATTTAGACACCCCCCCAACAACCGAGAAACTAGTCCAAGTTGGTCATTATTACTGTATTAAACAAAAATAAATACTGCCTCTGTAGACTAACACTTTCATGTTGCTCTTTGCCTTTTGGTTCAGTGGGCTTATTCTCTCATTCTGTCTCACATTTATAATTAATGCACTTGGATTAAAGAATTAACCAGTAACTGATTTTTTTAATCCACAGGGTCCCTTCTTGCATTTAAGGTAGTGGTTGTTGGAAGGGAAACATTTCAGACACTTTATTAGACGAAACCTGGAGAATTCTGCAGCCTTAGCTGAGATTTTTGCAATAAGAAATGACCCAGCTTCATTGTAGACTGCATATATCTAACTCCTTTAATTATTATTTGTTTTCTAGAAGCACCTTCTTTGTGCATGTATGTCAAGAAGGTAAGCACAAGTGAACTTTAAAACCATTAGCAATCTGCCACGTCTTTTAGAAAAACGGACAATGCTGCTTATACGAAGAATGTCTACTAACGATGCAGTTCACACTCGCAATCTGAAGCCTCAAACAACCAATAAAGACAACTTTACCGTCAGCAAATTGTTGAAGGCAGGCTGCAAAAGAATGAATTCAGCTATATTTTTGCTGGGTTATATATAGCAGGCTGCCTTCCAGAGCACTGTCATCTGCTGTTGGGTCAAGCATGTGCTTTTAAATTTCAGATCACATACACACTATGCAGGTGCATTTTACGCACTTGAAGTACAGACACAGCTTTCAACTTGGTTTGCATTGGCATCAGTTTA
Organism: Balaeniceps rex; assembly: GCA_013401315.1. Taxonomy (NCBI): domain Eukaryota; kingdom Metazoa; phylum Chordata; class Aves; order Pelecaniformes; family Balaenicipitidae; genus Balaeniceps; species Balaeniceps rex. Next base: position 17,346 of record VYZW01010300.1, read on the forward strand.
CTAATGGTATCAAAATAATCCACAACCCAGTCACTTTGAAATGGGTCTGAAGTATCTGATCCAAGTTCTAGGAGGTGGTTAGTATTTGTAATGCTTTTAGAGACTTTTCATGTTGGGACCCTTGTGTTTGCCACCCATCAAGTCAATTTTAAATTAACATGTTTTCCTTTGCAGGAATTGGTCTATCACTGGTCATAAGTCTACTCTACCTCTTCCAAACATCCAGTCCCACATTACATGCTCCATGCAGGACATTTACCTTTTTTGCTGCAAGTTTCTGTCTGCAGATAATGGTTTCTATTTTCAGTGCAAAGCCCCATTCAGAGTGCATCAGGTTAGCACGCCGGCTGAAAGAGCTGCAGTCAAGTTACAGCTGCTGAGAAGCAGCGGATCAACTGGAGGCTGACACTGCTGCCTTTTAAAGCCTGTTAGCAATGCTGGCCCTGGCTGCAGCTAGATCACCTCCCCAGCACCATATTGGGATGGATAGTCACATCCTTTCTAGCACCAAACAGCTGAGATAAGGGCTTGGTATTAATTGTGAACAGCCCCCTTGGTAATTCCTGTACCTGACACAGTCTGGGCTGCAATACCCATGGCTGTGTGCCTTAATACTGCACATAAACACATTCCTCAGGGTGGGGGGTATAGCCGTGCTTTCCTTCTCCTTGCTCTGAAACCAAAGTAGAGGCGCAGAAATGGAGCAAAATGTTGGGCTGGGTTTCGCCAGTGAAGGTTTGATCTGATTTTATTTTTCTAGGCTCGGTCTCTCACAGATCCTTGCTGAGATGCATGTATTGTAGGCTGCAGAAGCAACAAACTTTTCTGGCAGGTCATGAGAGTACTACAATTCATGTTACAGAACCTCTTTTTTATTTGCTTGTGTAATTTATTTTTTGTTGAATACAATGAGAAAGTTTCTTTTAATTAAGATGATGGTAACCCTGCTGTGTTTAATTAGATGACGATAAAGCTCAATAGTTTGTTCTCAACCTTGAATTATAATCTGCATGCCTTGTTTTGATTTGTCTAGCTGTCATCAGAAAATGGATTTGATGATGAGTCAGTCTCTGGTCAGGCCACCCAGAGACATCATTAATAAGTTAATACATGGAGTGATGTATATACCACCTCCTGCTGCAGACCTCTGGACACACCAATTAGAAAAGGAGCAGCAGCTATACGCATCTGGAACTTATCCCATATTTACATACTTTGGGAATACAGCTCCTCATTAAAATAATGAACACTTTGTTACTTCTACCATGGGGAACAAAATGTTTGAGCTACAAATCTAGCACTCCGTTTCCTTCCTTTCATGTCAGCCGTTATTAAGAGCTTGACCCATTTCTATTTTAAGTCTTAGTGATGCCCTGATTCTACAAACTCAGGTGATCATCACTTGTGTGGGGCACTGTGCTGGTTTTGGCTGGGATAGAGTTAATTTTCTTCATAGTAATTAGTATGGGGCTATGTTTTGGATTTGTGCTGGGAACAGTGTTGATAACACAGGGATGTTTTAGTTGTCGCTGAACAGTGCTTACACAGAGTCGGGGCATTTTCTGCTTCTCACCCCACCCCACCAGCGAGCAGGCTGGGGGTGCACAAGAAGTTGGGAGGGGACACAGCCAGGACAGCTGACCCCAACTGACCCAAGGGATACCCCACACCATATGACGTCATGCTCAGCATGTAAAGCTGGGGGAAGAAGAAGGAAGGGGACGTTTAGAATTATGGCGTTTTGTCTTCCCAAGTCACCATTACGCATGATGGAGACCTGCTTTCCTGGAGATGGCTGAACACCTGCCTGCCCATGGGAAGTAGGGAATGAATTCCCTGTTTTGCTTTGCTTGTGTGTGCAGCTTGTGCTTTACCTATTAAACCATGTTTATCTCAACCCATGAGTTTTCTCACTTTTACCCTTCCTATTCTCTCCCCCATCCCGCTGCGGGGGGAGTGAGTGAGCGGCTGTGTGGTGCTTAGTTGCCAGCTGAGGGTAAACCATGACAGGCACTCATCACAACCACCTTTAGATATGCACAAGATGGACTTTCCTACCTGAATTAGTAAGCTAAGCCTCTCTGTATAGTTACAGTGAGGAGAAGATAGACAATTTTAGATTAGATCTCAGCAGCCTATTTTCATTACCTACTATAAGACAGGATAAACTGCAGTCCAGACTGCACTGACTCTGCTGTCCAAGAAGAGACCTGCAGGTGAACAGCTCAGGCAAAGCCGTTTGCATTTTGGATGCTGTCCTTAGGGAAGTTGCACCGTAGGTGCCCAACCAGCGTAACACAGAGAGGCTGAGCTGGTGGGAAGATTTGTAAGAAGTAAACTGAACTAGTCTTTCTTCTAAACCATCCTCAAAGACTTGTGAAGAATGATTTTGAGCAGAAAAATACTATATTTCCCAAAAGACGTGCTATACACTAAGGCAAGTTCCTGTATAAGCCACAGTTGTAACAGTACAAAACTGTGTGATACTCTGGCGTCCAGGTGTTGGATAAAGGACAATTGTTTCTTCTTGCTATATTTAAATAAAAATGCAGTAGCTAAAGCCCTTGAGCAGGACTCACTACAGGTTGGATCCATCCCAGAACCCCACCAGAGAGTTCTTTTATGGTGCTGGGTAAGTCAGGCGGCAACCTGGGAACACATAAAAACTACTTTTGATGCTTTCCTAAAGGATCCAAGCATGCAAAGCTACTCAAAGGGTGACAGTCCCTGCCACGGGAGGCATGCTGACATTTTTCAAAGAAAAAATGACCAGAATCATGGTCCTTTATCTAGCCTCTAACCCACTTTACAAATCTGAAAGCTGTAACAAATTTCTGCCCAATTAGTTAAAGTCTGGCAAAACTGTATGCAACGATTTTGTGATCTTATCATGGAACGTGAAAATAACGTTAATTATAAGCTTATAAACAAATTAAAACCAGATAAAAGTAGCAACATTTTCTAATCAAATAACAGGATTTGCTGTAAAACAAATGCAGACTATAAAGATGCTGAAAAAGAATATGTGTTAGTATTTTACCACCACTTGATAACAGAGTTAACAAGTGACAAAAGTTCAGCTAAAATAGTACTTTTTAAATATACTTGCAAGATACTCTTTCCTTTTGCTTTTATGTACTTACAAAAACAATCCCCCACAAAACCAGCAGTTATTTCTGCAGATTTCAGCATGTACTCTGCAAACAAAAAATAATTATAGCTGAGCATTGGAAGAGCTGTGGTTTTTAGTCACCTACTTTTCACATCACATTTGGTACTTGTTCCACCCTGTGCTGACGCGCAATACGGACATACTCTTGCAGAGAGCATCCCCCAAAGGCATAAAACTTACAACATTTGCATAAAGAATCCTTTTCCTTTGAACAATGTTAACTGTAGCTGCATAATAACAGTAGCTACGCAAGTCACATTGTGCAATCTTATTCTGTGGTTAGCATTCATTCCCTTTATGTCTCCATTGCACTGTTACAAATCTGCCAGTTAAACTCTATGCAACTCCAAAACGTATTGTCTGGAATGAAACAACCAATTATTTCTTCAGGTTTTGTGGCATAATATCCTAGGAAACCAGCAATTACAGAATCAAAGTGGCATCAAATGGCGTAGAAAGGAGTTAGCATGTATTATTCTTTAAATAGCAGTTACATGAACTCATAATAAATGGGTATTAAGTGCTAAATGCATGATAAGTAATTCTTGACAATGCAATTATCCAAACAATACAGGAAAAAGCTGCAAGATGGCACTGTCAAATTCACTTGTGCAAATGCTACTCTGTGAAATAACAATATTGAAGACTGGTTTCTGTTCATGAACACCCTGGAAATAAAATAGTGCAAGTACATGTGTGCAAGCCAAGCAGCACATTGTTATGGATTCCCAGCAGCTCTCGGCTGGTAAATGTCACCCACTGGTTTGATCGCTCCTGAGGTTAAGACTTTAATTTGCCCAAAACAAGTGGAAGGGAGTAGGATACTGTTTTAACCTCTGAATATGTTATATATAGGATATTTCAAAGGAAGCACAGAATGGAGATGGAGGAATTATGTAAAGTGGGGTGGACTTAAAGAAATACTTCTAACCAAAGTTTTCAGTTTCACTGGCAAGGTTACGTAGTCGTTATAGCAACAGGCTTGAAACTTGAGGAATTTCCAGAGGAGGCACATCCAAATGTGAAATAATGGGATGCTGTTGACCGGATAACACATTTAGTTCCTTTAGACTCCTCTTTTTGTCTCAAGAACAGCTTTGCAACTTGTTTAGCTGGGCAACAGATATAGTTAACACTACCAAAAGAAACTTCGTCATAACAAGAATCTCAACCTCCATCTGATCTCAATGATCTACCGAAACAGAGGAATTTTCTTTGGACCAGAAAGAATTTCCCTGGAACAAGAAGACCTTCGATGGTGACTTAGCTTGATTAGCTGGGAGCCAAAGGATAGTATCATGCCCATGCTGTCTTCTAAGAAACTTCCTAGAAACAGGCTTAATGTTGCTGCTAGTCCGTTGTTCCCCAGCCTGGCTTCAGCTTTCATCTACATCATTTCTCTCTCTTTCCCCACTGCCTTCTTTTAGGTGGGGAGCTGCTCAGGGGCAACTGGACCAAATGTAAACCTGCAGTGTCTGCCAATGGCCAGAGCCACAAGCAGACAGTGAATCCTGAGGAGCACAGCCAGTTAAAACCTAGCGTCCCCCTCAAGTCACTAGAGGAATAGAAAAGCAGCTAAAACAACTGTTTTTCTAAGTAGGAAAAAAAAACCTGTTTCCAAAGGAGGCTAACTAGGTCATGAGACATATGCTCTGCCAGTGCTCTTCCAGCATGTGGACTATAAAGAACTGAGGCACAGAACTACATTTATATCTGTAATCCAGCAAGCCCCTCATATTGTGAGCATTTGTCTAGATTTTTCTTCAGTTCTGGTATAAAGGTATGTCTGTCAGTGTACCCTGCCCTGTTAAGGGAAGGAGTGATGGTATCTCTAAGCTTGTTAAGGTTCTCAATATATAAACATACTTTACTTGGGAAGGACTAAGACAGTAAGAGGGGATACTATAAAAACTTTAGACAAACAGAACAAGAGTCATTGCAGAATAAAGTCTAGGCCTTTACCATGCACACTGCTTATATTCATTAAGAGATGTAACAAAACTCTAGCTGTATTTTGGGAAAATTTTATTGGTTTGCACCTGTTCAAGTCAAAGTTGCTGTTGCCAAATTTGTTGGAAAAATTGAACGAAAAAGGAATTTTAGCTTTGAGCAAATATCTCCTTTGGACTCATTCCAAAAAACTAAGTGATAAGAAGTCACTTCTGTTCTACGTTTCATAATTTCCAGCTGTGGAACCATGCAGTCCATAAATCCAGATCAGAACATTTTCCTTCTCCTCCAGAGAAGATTGACAGCTTTATCTCGGACAGGGAGTCTCTTCAAAGGATACTTTCTTAAAAAAAAAAAAAAAAATTCTCTAAATTAATTAAATGTTGAGAAGAAAAGAATAACATATTTGGAGAAATAGCAGAAAGCTTCAGTTCAGTTCCTCTTTTTTTTCTTTAATAACATCTGGCACCATATGTTAAAACATTCACTCTTCCTTGTTAGTCAAGAATTAAATTTTATAATTAACTTTCAGATTCACAAAACTGAAGGATCTGAATAATGAGCTTCCCACAATTTCTCCCCATCTCTAGACCTTCATGCACATATTCAGATCCTGGTCTGCCTCAGCTGCTGCAGGTCCAGTTCAAATTGTTCTCTCTGTCCTGTACTGTCAGTACTGACTTGCTTACCTGGATCTCAAGGGAAACTTGCCTATTTGTGCACCTGGCAATGTAGTCCCTGTGCCTATCAGAAAACCTAAATTCAGAGTTGCCATGAAATGACTTTAAAACAAGTGTGTTATTAATCTGATCCTCTTGCTTGAAATTTAGGCATATGTATGTGCTTAGTTTTGACCATTTGTCCATGTTTGCAGTGGAAGCTGCTCATTGTCAGAAAGTCCAACAACAAGTGCTCCAAAAAAGACTGCAAGAAGTCTGCAAGGAATAAGCTCTCTCAGAAAAGATGCTCATTGGTAGCATACTTTGAGATGAAGCTTGCAAAATGCTGTCGCTGCCAGGAACATTAACGATGTGCTAAGAAGGCCAGTATTACATACACACACACAAATACATATGTGTACATATTCTGAGATTTATACAACACAAAAAAAGATAACTGAAGGATTTTATTCTGCAAAAAGTCAATGGTAACATAATACAGTCAAGATGTAGAGCTCCTGGGGTTTCAAATATAAAAGGAGCTAGCCCATTGCATAGTTTTATGCAGTGCTAAGAAGCACCAGTATTCCAAGGAAAGATCTGAGAAATGTACTAGGTACTCCCTGCACGTCCACTCACACGTAAATGAAAAAATATTTTAAACTAAGAAATCAGCCTATGTTAATTGTGATACCTACCAAACAAAACTTATTTCACAGTTTTGTTTCCAGATTTAGAATGTGTTCATTCTATAATGAGATGAAGTTCATCTGAATGAAATCTAGAAAGTTGATACTATGAAATCAAGCAGCATGAACACATAATGAACTTAAGGTTGAGGAGAGGAAACATCCCATAACTTTATACTTTGAAAAATTTCTTTGTATCCTTCTGTGGGGCAGTAAATGTCAGAGGAGTACACGCTTAATTTTGAGGAAGGGAATCTAATGCCTAGAATGATACACATCAAAATCCAGAAAAGTCAGACTTCTATTCCCTGCTCGCTTAAAGTGTGGCTATGGGCAGACCACTTCAAGATTAATTTCACTAAATTTTAGCTTAGCATCTGCTTTAAGTTAATGTTTCTCAAGGGGACAATTCATTGCATCATGGAAAGGTTATCTATCTTAGATGAGATGTGTTGCCCCTCAAGATGGTTAGTTAGGAAAGATTAATTTCACCTTAAGTGGAAATAATTTTCAAAAGGACCTGTGAGACATGAGAACATAAATTCTAATGAAATTCATCCAAATTTGCTGTTTTGAAAAATCTCATTATTTCTCTCTCACTGTTCTTGCACTCTATCAAGCTGTGTTGGGAGGACTGCTGTTCTTAAGTGCTTCCCTTTGGAGAGCTTTTTCATGAAATGCCAGTGGAAGTGTAGCGTTAACTCCCAGGAAAGAGAGGAGAACCAGCTGAAATACAGTGAACAGCTGAGCCACATCTTTGGCTGAGGTTGACTGAAGCAGGACTTGGCATTCTACAGGGCATCATCATCTGGCTGGGTCCCAACTGTCCTTCATATTATTTACAATTCTTTCATCTTTTGTTCTTGATAGGTTGGTTTTTTTGCTTTACACAGCAGGTGAAGCTGTGCACTTACATTCGACCAATACACACGATACTCACATGGGGATATTGTGGGTTGTGGATGGGAGAGAATTGTTTGCAGCATCAAGAGATGTGTGTGGAAAGTTTGTGCTGTGCTTAGGTCAGCTCGGAACAGCTGTCTCCTCTCTTCCATATCATTTTAAGACATGCATGCATTTAAGCTTGTCTTGGATAACCTCTTTGGCTACTCTATCACCTACAGAGGCACAGTAAGCACAGGAAAAAATGTCAGGCGTCAGTCATCTGGTTGAGATTCACAGGAGATTCAAGAGCTTTTCCTCTGGTGGGAGGCTGAAGTACCATTGCTGCTCAGATGATCTCTGGATTGCGTAATAATTTACAACAGTTTCTTCCAAACACAGAAAGCATAAGCACATTGGAACTAGATGTTGTATGACATGACTGGTCTTTGTGCAAGAATGGAACTGGGGAATGGAGAAAGCTATTGTAACAGCAGAAATTTCCAGTGTGTATGATAACCACAAAGAATTGGAAAAATACAAAACTGAATGATGTGCACGGCTTTGTGACTGAGGGGAGTCAGAGGTTCCACTTTCACTAACCTTTGGGATAAGATGTTTCATTTTCTCTCTCCTTGCGTAGCCAAGCAGCCTTTTGGGCAAGGAGGGGTGAGCTCCCTCCTGGGACCCCAGAGGAGGCAGGAGCTGAGCCTCCAGCTGCTCTCACCACAGGTGCTGTGGTGAGAGCACCTCATTCCTACGTGTCTACACGTGTCAGCACCAAGTGGCAGTCGGTGGGTTTCTGACCAAGTGCTCTTGTGTGTAGAGTCACACAACCACTCTGAGAAGGAAAAGGAGGTCTCCTTCCTCCAAACATTGACTTTTCAGGAGGAACTTCTGCAGACTCTGTTTTACAAATGGCTAAAACACACAGTCTTCCTCACTATGACATCTGTCAGGTGGCACAGCCTCATGGGAAGCCTTTAGATGACAATACATATCCACACGTCTACTGTAGGTTGAGGCAACAGAGCGGCAAGAGGCCAAGTCTTGCATAATATCAGTCTGTTTTCATCATCCCTAACGTGACTGGCACTTCCGGCAGCACAGCCCTCGGACTAAACAGATTGTATGATGGATTTCTCAGTGGAAATTCTCAGAGCTGTCAGTGTACGTGCTCATTATGGATGTCAAGAACAACAAACAAATCAGAGTGATTGTAGGTAACTAATGCAATTAATTTTCCACATGGCAGGCAATTTCTATGGCAAATTCTATCACCTTATCTCTTGAAAGTAATACAGATAAGTATTCTTTCTCTACATTTCTTGTTGTTGTAAAAAGAGAAAAGATGTTCCCAGCAGGTGTCCTGAATTAAAAAGATAGAAAACACGAGACGTCTGGGCACTGAGGAAGGCTTCAAACATTACATAACCGTGAATATTCGTATAGAGAACATATTCTTCTTCTAATAAGTGATCCAAGCAAAACCATTGTTCGCATTGTTTTAATGTGATTTTATAAACTTACTTCTCAGGACACTTCTAACCAATACATAAATATGCCACCATGGCTCAAATGTTATTAAGCTTTCATCGACAGCAGCGTGAACCTTACAAGCTGAAAATGTGACAAAGAACAGATTTCACTGCACATCAGGTCTGCATCCTAATCAGGGAACTCTTCTCCCAGATTGGCTTTAATATGAGAACAGCTTTCCCACTTTGTTTGTCAAGTATTTACAGCTTTTGAAGACATCCCCTGCTCCCCAGGGAAGGAAGATATCTTCCCCAAAGCACTACACCAAAACAATGAACGAAAAAAATGTGGCTTTACACCTGCTAGTATTTTTTCAGCAGGTTTAGAGTGTGCATTCACTATAATGACGTATCATAAACATTCAGCTAGAAGAGAGTGATTTCTAACCACTGAAAGATGGTCCTGTCTGACCATTGCATCAGTGTGGCATCACTCTTCCAACTTAAAAATGCAAGCAACTTCCAATACCTATTTGGCAAAGGTTATTGTAGTTGTTCATGAACTGACCATTGAGCATTTGTCTATAGAATAAGAAATTGTTGACAATTGTCCACAATTTTTAAAGACATGGACCTTTAGGCTCAGTGATTACATTGTTGTAAATGGCAAAATATGCATAAAAGCTCTATTAACACTAATAGAAGTCTTAAGTTTTATATATTTCCACATACACATTCAGACACACAGTTTGTTATGTTTAGCTACCTCAATAAAATAAGCTATTTGCAAAATTACAGCAGACTTCTTTGTGGTGCTGCATCTATGTGAGTAAGCAGAGAAAGGGGAGATATCTGCTGAACTAATGAACTCTTTGGATTAGAGCTGCTGTTTAATTGCAGCTCAAATGCTTTATAAATACCACCTACAAAACAAACATTATTATTTCTATTCATCTAGGACAGGGGGGTGATAGAATATGGAATAAAATAAACCTCAACTATATAGCTAAGTATTTGAGAATCAGTTTTCATCAGTTTTCTCAAAATTATTCCTATGGAATTGCTCATGGAATGGGGTTCTCTGGTAAACACCTGCTTGGCTTTTTGACAGTTCCAAAGCTTTCAAAGATTTAATTTGAATTTGCCCTAAAACTTCCATCAAAGATTGCTCTATAAAATAGGAAATGTGATTTGTTTTTCTTAAACCGACCCTTTGTAAAGAAAGGATTTAGACTGCTTCTCCTCAGACTCTGGGAGGAACACTTTTCTTACATTTAGTATAAAATCAATACAAGCCTCATTCAAAAGCCATTACAGTCATTGAAGAGACTTCCTTCACACTAATGGGGTTTGGATCAAGACCCTGTAACTGTTACCCAGTTCAGGGTACTCCTTTGTATTTGTCTCCTTGTTAATAAATTCTCCCTCAACTTGTGTTTTGGAATACAAGGCAGGCACAATATTTGTTTAATAATTTTTAGCACTAAGTTACTCTATTGCATTTCTTGGAGCTAACATCAGCAATGTTTCTCTCAAGTGATTACACTGAGTCTAAATATTCTGTAAACTGTGGGCTGAACAGTGGTTAGGTGCAAAGTGGCTAATTTATTTTGGTACTTACAAAGTATTTCCTACTTTTAAGAGTCAAACCAGAACACTGCATAGATAAGCATGCTACCATTTGCTACAGAAACTAAACATTTCAAAGTAACCTTCATAAATGTGTATATAAAAAAATAGCTATTATCTGGAAAGCACAGTTTTCTGTTCCTTTTGCCACATTTTATGGTTTTTAATTCGATTCTTAATTCCTTATTATTGCACCCTTTATCTGAATAGCTAATAGTTATTACCATTTATTCTAGTGCTGCTCTGAGCTATTCTAATGCAGCTCCACATTCATCATGCAGTTTCACTTGCAGTCATTTACTTATCCGGAGCAGATCATCTAAGTGACAGCATCTATATCTGTATCATACTCATAATTTTTCAAATACTTCTTTTTTCACTCTATTATTTAGTTTCCAGCAGCACAGCAGGAGAAGACCGTCACAGCCAGGCAAGCCAAGTCCAGTTTTGGACCCCATGACATTATTTTCTACTCCTATTTCATACTACTTCTATATGTGTGGCTATTTCACCTCCAGAGGAGAGCCATTATTTTAGGCAAGTATTGATTTTCCAAGCATCTATTTTGTTAATATTCTGGTGTTGGGCATTTTCTTTTGTTGTATGTTTCTTTAGCAGTAGAAGCCATGATTTAATTTTGAAGCAGCATATGTTTGAGTACACAGTGTTTTCATAAGTTCTTTGACTAGTGTTGATTGACTTACTTGCTGTTTGTATCCAGTGTATTAGCTTGATTCCTAGCGGATGATCTGATTTGAATATGATGGCAATCTGTGGCACAGAATTATATCTCCATAACTAATCTCAGATTCCTGTTATAGCTTTCAAACTTTTGTTGCTTTACTGCAGCACAAACATTATCTGAATTTTCCTGTGTTCTCCTACTAGCTATTCATCAAGCTACCCCAAAATGATAAACCTAATCGTGATAGCAATATACAATGCCCATTTCTTGGTAGATGTTGGTCTATGTGAGATGTTTGGTTTCATTGTCCATGGACAGCCTAACAAAGTAATTTCACCTCATTAATGACTCAGAGTTAAATGCATCAACATTTAGTTTTCAGTGGACCTTTTTTTCTGAGTTGTTTATTAAGATGAAATACAAAGGGTCAGATGCTGATTTCATTTGATTTCACTCTTGCTAAAGATAACTGCAAGAGTGAAATAAACTGCAAAAAACTCTAGAGTATTCAGAGAATTTATCACACTGTAAATAAAATCAGTCTGGCTTAAAAGATAGCAATAATTCTAAGAAAGTATTTCGCCAGAGGCCTTCAGCCAAGTCTGACATTCAATTGTAACTGAACCAGCTTTATGTAAATGGTAAAGTTATGTTTACTAAATAACTTATCCTCAAGCAGAATTTAAAGTGAACTGTCTAGCTGCAAGGTACTGCTCAAATCCCAGCAGACAGTACTTTCTATTTGTATTCATGGGCAGAAACTTCAGCTGTTATAGCTTGGAAAATGAATCCTTTTTGATGATGGTATGGATTATGTGTTGTCTGAAAAATTAGACAACTGAGAAACCTCTAATAACGCAGCAAAGATTAATAAGTGTCAGTCAGTCACATCTCTACCAGTGATCTCCATTTAATCTTCTTTGAGTCAGAAGAAATAAGTAAACAAGGACATCAGCTAGAACTTTTTAAAGAACTGTCTTAAGACATCCTTTTCCCATCTTGTCGTCTTCTGTTTGCAGTCTGTGGGTTGTATTCTTTAAAATAAAAAGGAACTTTAGTCATAGCTCAAGCTGTCTTAAAATATTGCTTATAACTCCGTAGGTCATAATCTGAAGAAAATTAACAGCACCTTCAAGGGGTAACAATTTCCAAAGAACAGTCCCTTGGTGATCCATAGAGATTGCATGCTGATGTTTAAAGTTTTGCTGCTGTTTGGTACCTCCCAAATTTCTGAGCCATTTTCCTTCAGTGCTACTGGCCCTTGGCAAATCAGCCCGTTACTGTATGGAAATCATAACTCCAAAAGAGAAAAGTTTGTCTTACTGATACCAAAGACTCATTACAGATCAAGTAAGCCCTCAGAGAGTAATTTAGATGACAATTTCCCCTCTCAGAAGTCAAAGATTTAGCATTGTCAAGTCATCTTTCATGCCATAATGTTCAAGTCGTCATCATGAGACTGGAGAAGGGGAGATTGGGCGAGAGCTAATGCTTGCGGTGATGTATGTACCCAGTTCTAGCCAGGCATCCCAAAACAGAGGCATTTCAAACCACTCACCAGGACCCAAGAACATTTGTAATGGGGGAATTGACTCAGAAATGGGAGCTTTGTTTCCTCTTCATCATTAATTTAATACACAAAAGTAAAAGTAAGCAAACAAAAGATTAAGGGCCTTCGCTGAGTCCCACACTGAGTTTCCTGACTTATCTGTACCAGGAATTTCTAATTAGAATAAAATGCCCCAGTGTCCCCCCCAGTTTTGGATTCAGGTCCTGTAACTCCTACTTACAGGGGAGTTTGAAATCAAGCTAACAGCCTTTACTCACATGAGAATATCTAGGCGAAAATTTTCATTCTTGAAAATTTCATTCAATGCCAAAATTGTACCTGAAAACAGTTATTGCTTGAATGATTAGTTGCACTTTTTTAATCAAGTGATTTTTTAGAGCAAGTTTGTCGGTCCTACTTTCTGTGGCTGCTAAGTACTGTATTTTCACTTAAAAACTTCATTCCTTAGAGCCCCTTATATCCTCTTTTTCTTGAAAACTCAAATCCTCAGGTAGCCTGTGAAAAATCAGGGGCAAATAAGTTTTTGACAGAGGGGGAAATGGAAAAGAAAGGGCTCCTGGGGTTGAAAAAAAAAAAGAAATATTAGCTGCAGGTGTGTTTATCTCGTAGTTTTGTGTTTTTAAACAGACAGACATGGTTTATATTAGTGAAAATGCAAAGCTGCTCCTGCTTTGAAGCTGCAGGGTCTTTGGCCTTTCCTTCTCTTCCTCTGACACACTAAGTTAAATGTCTTAGATTTATTAAAAGATATTAAGAGGTGATTTTGGACCCTGGCACATGCTGGGGATATGGTGCGAATGATGTGTGGACCATCTGGATGAAATGTCATTACCTGGCTGGCTGAAACCACGGAGTCCCACGGCCCAAGCAGTCCCTTCCAGGGACAGCGTGTGAAAGAGCACTGCCTGACTTAATCTGTGTCAGTTGTCCTATCAACACCTCTTGGGTTCAGGGAAATTTTCAGGAAACATCACCAAATGACAGCAGACTGGTCCTGGAGCAGATACAGAACTGGTTGAACAAAAGAAATATGATGTGAGTATTCATGTAGAAGATTGCTGGATCAAACTGAAAATTGTTGTGTTTGTTCTTCTGAAGCACCAAATCTCTCTCTCTTTGCATATGAACTATATTTATATTGTATGTCATAGCTTCACGCAGGGCTACTGAGAATACAGTCCTCAGCAGAGCACGGCTGATATACTGGATCGGTTCCTCTGCCCCACCACGGGCATGCTCCAAATGCTGAACAGATTTGGGGAGAGAAATGTGGCTTTCTGCTGCTTCTTCAGCATACCTGCCTTGGGGCATCCACAGTTCTTTCTTCTCTTTCTGTCTTGGACTCACTCTTCTTCACATCCCAAAATCTGTAAATAGCAGAGGTGGGAGCAGATAGGAGCATACAACAAGCTAAATTCTGGTTTGTTATTTTTGTTGTGTCTTCTGAAAGACTTGTACAATCTTCTTGTGACGGAGCCCTTTTTTAAAGAGCCAGCTTTGCAGCACATAATGTTCAGCACATGATTTATTACATACTGAACTGATTTTATAAATAAAGTCAATAAAAAGATGCATTATAAACACACTGATTACAAGGCCCAGTATAAACAGCAGAGAGTGGGAAGGAGGACTGTATCTCAGTCTGACTTTGTATGTAGGCTTTCCAATGACAGGCTCTTGCTGGTTATTTGACAGAAGCCATCAACAGGCATCCTTGGAGGTGAATATTTAATGCAGGATTCATTTTAACATTTGATTCAGTGGCAATTATTCCTCCAACATTAACAGTGAAATGACACTAATGCACTCTGCGTTTTGCTGTTTTCAGAGACTACGCCTGGGTCACACGGTGCTGAAAAGGGAGAAAGGAATCACTGAACAAGAGCAACCAATAATTTGTATACAGTTAAAACTTATTCATAGTCTGGTATTTCTGAAACAGGCTCCTCTCTTTTTCACTCAGTGGATATATTTCTACAGATATTTATCCCTCACTTGACCTTCATACTTGTGAATTGTGGTATACCTTGTGCCTGGAAATTAGCCTTCTAAACATACCAGAGTTGACAGACGAAACCTGAACTACACAAAAGTGTTTGTCATCTACCTTGTGCTGCTGAACCTATGAACCCAAGAACATGCGTAACTGCGTATTCTCCCTAGAACCATGATAATTATATTGAGCCAGACTCTTTTAATTTCTGGCTGAATTTATCCCCACAGAATAACATAAAGAATCTAACAAAAAAGAGCCACTAAATTTGTAACAGAATCTTTCTACTTAGGTACAACAATAAAAAAGTAGAGGGTGTGAAAACTTGTCGGAAGACTCATAGAAAGAAAAGCAAATTGTGGTGATGCTGGATCTAGAAAAGATGTGAATGGAGGAGAATAGGCTACCTTTGAAATCACTTTTGTCACCTGAGAAGATGGGCAGAGTAACCAGATTTTCTAGTTTGTTTTGAGCCAATTCCTCCACTTGTAGGCTAAATCTGCTTTAGGTTCGTTTGTGCATAGTGAACAGGTCGCATTTCTAAAAAGAGCAAAGTTGGGCATCGGCTTGGAATTTTGGAGGTTGCCATGGTTTCACTATTTTTATCTTCTCTGCAAGTCATTAAGATTGCATTGCCGTCTTCAGAGCGATTACACCTGAAAAACAGGACTTTCTTGCTTATAGAAGTCAGTGGTCTAGTACACACATGTAAAAACAAGGGAACTGTGCAAATATTGCGGCCCAGAGCAAAACTGGTTATCAAATGGACAAATAGCGACAATTCTGAGCCAAAGATACATATTTCTTAAAGGGCCCATGAGTCAATATGCAAATTATTACAGATTTATAATGTAGGAAAAACGTGGAGTATTCAGTGAACTTTTCAAAGCAAGAGCTTGAGTAGGGAAAACCACTGAAAAAATTATTCCAATTAGCAAAGCCATTTGCCAGGAACAGAAAATGACTCAGAGAAAATGTCAGTGGGTTCAGTAGCGAGCTAACCTCTCTCTTTGGAGAAAGACAGCTCAACCTTCTGGAGCCTGTTCTGGCTCATCCAGAGTGAGCGTCTTTGCTGAAACACATCTCTGAGGTCCAACTGTTCCAAGAACAACTCGGTTTTGCTCTTGCAGGATTAAGTTCAAGATACATGGTGAAGCACATGCTGTTCTCTCCAGTCAGAGCCAACTCTGGTCATATCCTTTAAAGAGTCTGGAATTAATTGCATAGTCTATCCAGACACAAGTCATGATTTTTCTGCTTGGGTGAAGTTTTGTTTATCCCATAAATTAAAATCTTTGAGTGAAAAATCCAAGCTGCCTCTTGGCTTGCAGAGGAGAGAAGGGAAGGAAATAGGAGTTGTGTGGAGGATGCTATGTAACGCCAAACAGGCAGGAGCAGCGACTGCTTTAGGTGAGAGGCTCCTCTTAGGCACGGCAGCATTGTCCTGCCTGCAGTAACACAGGCTGTGCCCTGAGCAGGGTGGAAGCCTTCCTGGGGCCTCCTTAAAGAGAAAATTTTGCTTTCAGTACTGTCTGGTATAGGCAACCCCTTCCTATTTGTGCAGACTCCTCAATTGGTTTCTGGGTCTTGTGCTACATAGATGTTTTTGCTTAGTCAGGGAGGAGTACTCACATCTGAGAGCTTTTTGCCAAAAGGAGTTGTGAAAGCTGTGGTGAAGACAGAGTAAGTAGAAAAACATGGGAAACTGGAAGGGAAGACACCAGTCCTTCTAACATGGCAGTGGGAAGCTGAACCCATCTGGCTGCAGTGCTAACCGTCGATAGTGCCTCCTTCTATGGGGTGGAATTAAAACACACATTTGTTCTGGAGCAGAGGAATCACAAACACATGCTTGCTTTTATACTGGGACGTATTTGTACCTTGAATACAGATCTGTGCTTTTATTAAAATTAAGGGTACTTTAAGTGTCTTTTTAAATACTCTCTTTGATCAGCTCTCCAGTCAAGCAAGATCTGTGAGGCTGAGATGTAAGACTTTTATGCCTGGGATGTTTGCATGTAGCTCTTTAACTACTGTTACATTTCTGACTTTCTTTTCTCTCTCTTCTTTTTTTTTTTTCTTTTTTGAGACATCCAGTTATTCAGCAGTTAAAGTAAACCCGTTTATTTAGCCACTAAACATCCCATATCTGTCTCACCACAGTTTTAAAATGCTAGTTTCCACCCACAATTCAACAAAACAGAGCCACACATCACCTTCTAAACAGAAAACCCCCAACCTTTCAAATCACAGCTCCATACACTTTAAAACCTCACTGCTTTAAGAGCTGAACACCTTCCAAAAAGACTATGTAGAGGTAAAGTGTCTCGCCTTTTGAATCTCCATGAGGATACAGGCGGCTTTTCATGTATTGCTTAATCACAAGAAAACTATGATGCAAATCTTATATTTACATCCCTCCTGGGAAAAAAAAGGTAAGTCTCTAGCACTGGGAGTCCTCATGAGCATGAGCTCTGCAGGCAGCCGCCTGGTGCCAGAGAGGTCGTGTTCACGTCTTCTGCTGGCTCATGCGCTTTGTTGACGGATCCCTGTTTCTGTAGAGTGCACTTATCATGTTGAATCAACATCTCAGAGAGAAAGGAGGTCTTGGAGTTAAATAAGGTCCCGATGAACTGAACGCGTTAAAAATGCAAGATCTGGAGCTTCAGTCTCAACTGATGTTTCAAAAGGGAAGCAAATGTCACGACTCAGAATTTAGGATGAAACAAGTGGACTTTTTTCTGGCAAGCAGGCCAAGAGCTTTGTCTTTTCTCAGGAACTCTCAGTTCATCCTCAGTGTACAGTGTTTTGCAGCTAGTAAATTAAGTGGCTACAAATATGTGAACTATTGTGGTAAGGTCTGCAGGTCACACAGAGGCAAAGCCCCCTTTCCAGGGAGAGAGGGGAGAAGAGTTCTAAGAGCTATTTTAATGCAGGGTCCTCAAGAATATCACTACAGCACAACTCAGAAATATAGGGACAGATTCGTTCAATCATAATGGAAGTGTTGTGTAGGAAGCCAATAATTTCCTATTTATCCCGTTAATATAACATACATTTAACTTCTGAGAGCTTTCTTTCTTCAGCCATTGATCTCTCTTGAGGTTACAGGTTCTCAGGTGAAACACTGTTTATCATGGCTATGAAAGGTATTTGCTGCTAGACGTCATCCATATACAAGTGGCATACAACTTCATGCTGTGCCATCAGCTGCTCTACTGGCTGCAGATGTTTAGTTAGGGAGAAGGTACCAAAATGTGCAAATAGCAGCATTCTGGAGGCATGCACCTTAAATCTATCAGCAGACAGATCAGCAGTTGTCTAATGTGTCCTGGACTTAATCTTATCACTGTCATTTCCTCCAAATTTGAGACACACCAAAAAAACCCCAACAACAACAACAACAAATGGAAGACTCGGTCACAGTGAGAGTCCTGTTCTTTGCACAGAAATGGGACAATCATCAAGCACTGAAGGGAATAAAGCACTTGGTGGCTCATGTCACATTGTGACCATACCCTGCGCTGTACTTATTCCAGCAGAGGGAAAGTGAAAAGAGTTACAATTTGTGGCATGACTGATATATTTCAGTGTGGACCAGTTATGTACATCCTTTTCTGAATCATCCAATAGTATCCACCCTCCAAACAGGGAGCTGACAAGGTGGATCAAGACTATTTCTTGATGTAGCATTTCTCCTGTCCATTTTACTAAACAGCATGATTGTCACTGTTAAACAACATTCACACATCTTCATCTCAGACAGACGAGCATTTGTAGACTGCTGAAGGTGCCATTTCACAAAGGATTTGATAAGAGAGAAAAGGTTTATTCCTGTCTTTAAATGTCCTGAGCAAAATTCCGACTGCACTTGCTGAACTGGATCACCAGACTCCCTGCCAACTTCCCACTATGGTGTAATGGGATGTTACAAATTTAGAGGAGGTAAAAGCCACCTGAGGACTCCAAACATGCATCAAAAAGCCTGATTTCCAGAATTGTAGAGCAGTGTCTGGATATTGCTACTCCTCATAACATTGGCACGAGGCTTATGGATGAACACAGGACAGAGCTGAGGCTCAACACAGAGCAGGATCCTGGGCAGCAAAGCCTCCCCATGGGAAAATGCACCAGCCCAGTAGTGAAGATAACAACTGAGCGTGTTAGGCAGCTGAGCAAATTCAACTCTGCTCTGTAACACTGCCAAAGTCACAGAAGCATAGCTAAAATAATGCAATGCATCTTCACTAACACCTTAAGCTAATCTGGCTGGAGCCTCCGGGGCATGGTAGCACCGTGGGGCAGTTAAGGTTCTTTGTATCTTCAGAGGTCACTTCCTACCTTAAAATATTTCAACTTAAGTGTAGCTTAATTTCTGACTTTGCTAGGTGTGTGGTGTTTGGTTTGGTGTTTTAACTTAAATATACTGTCACAAATACTGCAATGATACTCGACCTTGGCTTTGTCTCACAGCAATATAACCAAACCCCAACAATATTTTCAGGCTTACAGGCAATCAGATGAAGTGCAATATAAACATGCTGAAACTAACTTTAACTAGCTATCCTGAGAACTAGTAGTAAAATTTAGTGGCATCGATGCAGGGCTTAATGAGGGCTAATTTACTTAAATTTGCATAACTCTACTTCCCCACAGAAGTTCACGACACAAAATTAACGTAACAATGAAGGAAAAAAAGGAACATAAAATATGTCAGAGAAAAGGAGAAAAACAACAGCTGCATATCTCTCCTAGTTACAGTTAACATTTAACTTCTTGTAAGCATCAGCTAACAAAGCCATCAGGAGGAAGAAATTAGAAGATGAGCGAGAAGGAGTTAGGGAAGGAGGAGCCCATGTAAAAGGCTGCAGGATCTGAAGTTCACAGATCAATGGTGATACCATTCAGTTCACTAGGTTTATCAAATAGTGTTTTTTAATAAATTACTCCTTCCAAAAGGACTGCAGTTAAAAAAAAAAAAACTGTAGAAGTAACAATGTGAGAATTACATACATTCATTTCTAATCTAAGGTAAGCAATAGGTGAACATTTAACAGTTTTAAAGGTGTTTAGGTGGATACACAAGGTTGATATGTCCCAACCTCTGTGATAGATAGATCTTCTCAAACTTGCAACAGGAATATTACAACATCCCATTGCTGGCACCGCTCAATTCAAAAGCAGCCCAGGGCCAAATAAATGATAGCAATGACTTAGCCTTGACATTTTTCTTTTCATTTTACAATAATGACACATAAGAATGTTTCCACTGTAACATTTAAGTCAAGTGAGAAACACGTTTTAAATGTCTGGTATATTTTTTTAAGAAAGATATGAGTATTAATTTTTTTTAAAGAGCAGCTTTTCCTGAGCAAACACTTGCAGTCATGAAGCAGAAATCAGGGAGAATGTCAGCAGTTCAGATTTGCAACGTGGGATCTCAGCTTCCCTTGTCACCTGCCCATTTGCAATTCCAGCACTGAGTCCTTGTTAGGAGGCTGACAGAAGCCATATTCTTCTTTCCTCTAACCCAGTGTTGCGCTATTATCTCTCCATTAACATCACTTTTGACATATGCCCATGTAAACAGAAGACATTTACCATAGCATTAACAATAAATAAATAATTTATTGTGGTCATGCGGGAAACCCTTCACTGACATAACCCCATCTAAGAGGAAAGGGCATTGAATCATCCCGTTGCATCAGGGCGTAAGAAGGGAGCACGTGGCCAAGCCAATGCCACAAACCTTGATTTGCAGAATCTAGCAGATCCCTAAATTTATGCACTTTCAACAGCACTTGTGTTTGAAAGTATTCGTGAAAGACATTACATAACAAACTGCCTGGGGCTAAGAGACATTGTACAGACAGAAAACCAGCCAAAGGTTTGCACATCCAGGTGCTGCCATGAATCTCAACCCACCTGCACAGAGCCGTTCCCTCTTCTTTTTCCAGCTCTGCAGATCTGGTCTTAAGCTAACAAGCCTTAGCACAGCTCAGAACAGCCTGAGAGATGACCAACACGGGTCTGGTTTTATCACCACCAGTATTGTTTTGCTGATGTGGGTTATCCCCACCTGGCACTCAGTGCCCTGGTAGATGCTCATATGGCTCCTGTGCTTTATATTGTCCTGAATGCGCTGGCCTGGAGGAATCCCACTTGCCCCCAGGATTCAGTTTCAAGCCCCATTTGTCCTTCCAGAGCAGTCCAAAGAAGACTAAATGGTGCTGGTATGCTCTCTTCAGAGTTTACTGTTAAAATCTCTATTGCCCATATTTGAATTTGAGCTTCTGTGTAATCTGAGGGTTTAACTTAATGGTCCCAGAGATAAGTTATGCTCTCAAGCTGTGACGTGACTCCAGAGAAGCCAACTCTACACTGCAGCTTTTTGTACCTCTGAGAATGACTCAGTAGATAGAGGCCACAAAATGACAGGTAAGAATCGAGGATAAATATATGTAATAAGGCGTAATTGCCCTAAATCACTTGCCTGGCGTTACTAAAAGGGAGGAGAGAGCAAGCAGCAGTAAAACCAGTGATTTAAAGTCCACAGTTTATCACCTGAGGGAAAAAGTTAGCTAGAACAGGCAGGACTATTAAAGTAGCTGCGCATTATCTCTAGCTCAGTTTTTATAAAGGCAGAACTCGCTATCAGCTCTGCTGGGCTCATTATGGCTTTACTGTTTATCTAGGGAAGGTGTTGAGGGGAGTGAGGGTGATAAATAGTTGGAAACAGCTGAAGACAGTTTTCTGTAGCCATTCAGGCATCCATTTCTTTCAATTAGGTACTGGGTGGAGAGACAGGTTGTGTGTACCTCCAGTCGCTCCTTTAACCATCAGCTGGCTGGGGGAAGAGGTTGGGTGGTTTCATGTCTCAGGCTTTTGGTTTGAGAAGCACTCTCCAGAGGACCTTCAGGTAATCATTTGGTTTTGGGTTTTTTTTTCAGAAGGAAACAACTGCAGCTTATCTGGGAGATGGCAATTGTCCTTAGAAAGTAATTTGTCTTTCTACATTTTTCAATTAAATAATTATGCACACATTTATTATTATAATTCAGTGGGATTGCTGACAACCAATTCCCTAGGTGTCAAATTCTCAGCCCTGTGTTAAGAAAGTGTGCAAGTGTGAGCATTTTAAGTAGTCGCAACATGAGATTTAAATAAAGGATAAGACCTGTGTTGGCCTTTTGCACAGAGGTAAAATTTCAACAGATGACTCCTGCACTGAATTCATTAGCCGCTGTTCAGGATCTGTCATTCCTCACCAATCACATGGGATTTCTGTTTCTTTTAGACTCACACAGACCTTTCAAGCTGGTTGCACAAAAGCACCTTCACTTTGCCAAAAAAAAAACCTAAGCAAATAATTTTTTATTTATGAAATGTTTCTGCAAACAAGATCTAACTTATCTCAATTCTTTTTTCTCTCCAAAACCCAGATATTGTTAAAGAAAGCCTGTAAGTTTTTAATTTGAAGAAATAAAGGTTCTTTACGTTCCAGTGGTGCCTTAGAACAATAATCATGTACCATGACCTCCTTCATCTATACAATCCTCAATTTTTTAAAATTCTGTCAATACACAGGTGATGATGGGGCTAAATAAAGTACTTCTCCTTCAGCTTCTGTGGGCCAAGAGTTCGGTGTGATGTTGCAGCTGGACCCAACTAAGAACTAGTGGCTGCCGAAAGAGGCTGTCTTGTGTCCCTACTGCTCCCTGCCCTCGGCTATGTGGTCCCAGCCTCGCCGGCACAGATGCCAAGGCTCGGCTGACCTCTTGGTGAGCTACTTCACAGAGTTAAAGCAGTGGAAAATTATCCTCCTTCTGAAAGAAAGCGATCAGTGTTCTGCCAATTTATGTCCCTAATTAACGTCCTAAATCTATGTCCCTTTACCAGTGCAAAAGAAAGGGTGGAAGTGTGCATATGGGATGGGAAGTGTAAGAGGAAAATACCTCTTTCAAGAACAGCTGGAAATTATATTGGCTTAACTGCATTTTTAATTCTCCTCTAATGTTCAATATTAATAATAGCATTCAATATTAAAATATTTTAAATTTTTGGCTCATCCATGAGATTTAGATCCATGGTAACCAAAATTCCCAAATGGTTCCTTGTCCAAATATTTGGTCATGTCCAAGTCTTCTGGGTGTCAGACAACAGACAAGCTCAGGTGACTTAATCCCCCCATCCTATATTAATCATCATACCTAGTGCAGTCCTCTCAGCTTGCACAAACATAGATCAACCAGAAAAATAAGGGCTGTCCCTCCTGCGAAGAATATAGGAGACAGAGATATCACATCCTATCAGTTGCAGATTATAAATACAGAGGAGGGAAATCAAACATAGAGGAGACAGCATGGATGGCAGAGGAATTAATTATGATGCTGGCATCTGATGGAAGATCTGTCTGAAGAAAAATGGGCCAAAAAAAGAGGGATGTATGCAAATCAATGATAAGTTTTTAGAGCCATTTTCACGGTCAGTATTGTCTTCAACCTACAGAGCCCTGCTGGCTCCACCGGGATAGCTTTTGATGTAAAGCATTATGTTGCAGAACAGTGATGTATACTCATAAATGAATAGAAATACAAATATATACATTTCTCTCAAGAAGTGCAAGAGCATTCAAGGAAGACCAATTAAATAGATCTTAATTTAGAGACTACCTTCACCAATCTGGAATCCAGCTCTAATTGTGGCGAGTAACAGAATTCAATCGAAATTTAATCAGCAGAGTGAGCATTGCTAACATTTGAGAGTTAATTAGGGCAATAATTACTGTAGAAACAGATTTGCTGCATCGAGGAGAAGTTGCTATGGTATTCCTGTATATATTTGAGAAAGCAATTTAAGAATCCTCTAATGTAGATGGAATAGTCACAGGTGAGTGGAAAGTTAAATGGGCAATGCATCAGAATGTCAGGGCAATCCAGTGCCACCCCAGTTCAACTGTTTCTTTCTTCCCAAGGTCTTTTTCTCTTCAAATCAGTCCCGGATGCTGAAGAGGCTTCAGAATGCCTGAATGTAGCACACAGAGACCCAACGTGAAGGATGTGGTTCTCCTCTGTTCATAGGTTGGTTGGAGGGAATGGTTTTGACTGTCAGGGAGATCTCAGGAGTGGGGATGAGAAGTATTTTGTAGGGAGGAAAAAAAAGTCTTTAGAAGGAAATGGCAGCACCAAGGTCTGGTCTCACTCACTTGCACAGAAGAAAGTTCAAAAGAGCCTGTGGAGAACCTGACTGACAGGTTTGATAACTTTTGTTGCTTGTGCCAAAAAAAAAATCTAGAATTCATTTTTTACCAGAATAGGTTTTAATTAGAAATTAACAGCAGGCAATGATGAGGAGATCTCTGAGGTGCAGGGTGCATCTGATGACAGGGTGCAGAGAGACAGATCTGAAATTAGAGGCTGGGGGGGAAATTAATTCAAAGCCAGCAGCTGAACAGAACAGAAGGGATCTATGCAGACTGAGGAGTAGGGAGAGGAAAAGAGCAGGAAAGCCACGGAAGGACAAAATTCCAACAAAGAGCATGCAGTCAGCAAATTTAAGAGCTCTGAGAAGCCAAAGAGGATTTAAATGGAGGAGCTTAGCCAGGTGAACACTACAATGATCTTGTAAGAATGGCTCTTTAAGTGCCGGCTTGCAGCCAACTTGGGGTAGCCTTGGAGAAGCCAAGTTTGTAGGCAGCTTGTTTGTTGCGTGCAGAAGATGGACGGAGAGGCTGCCAGGATCAAGGGCTTCTTATTTATATATAGTTGCATCAAGACTTAAGAGGCTACTTAGGGTGACTAAGCAATGGCCATGCCTAGTAACGGCAGCAGTGATATTCTCCACGTGGACAGACCCCCACACAAACACACTTTTAGCAGAGCTGGATCTACTTCACCTTCAACATAATCCCAGTGTTAGGAACAGGGACGTTAATGTTAGAAGCACTTATTCAGCTCAGATCTGTCTCTCCAGGTATCTCCATTCTGTGCCTAAAATTGATGAGAGAAGTAAGAAGCTGTAACAAAACTTGTAATTACTCCTCCCTCCACCCTCACACATACTGGCTCCTACACCCAGAGCAATAGAGAAAGAACAGAGAATTTGGAAGGTGGGAATGAGATACATCTTTGCTTCTTAGGGTATTTTTTCTGCTCTGCCTGATTTTGTTGCTGTGACACTAGGGAAGAAAGGGTCTCCTCACAGGACTGTGACCCAAATTTCCTGTGCAGTTTTTTCCAATATATTTCAAGACAGAAATGTGAGAGTCTATGGTTTGTGCACCTAAAAATGTTAAGAGTAAAATATTAATTGTAAGAAAGACAAAAGGACTGTTTCTTAGCACAGTGTCTCAGTATCCAACTTTTAGGATTTTTCTCAGTTGGCAATGAGCCGCTATGGCTAATAGCTGCAGATAATCATGAGGAAAAGAGATAAACCATCTTCAAGAAGATCAGCCATCATCTAATTGCAACATGCACTCAAAAAGCTGAGAAGCTACTAAATCTCCTACTTCATTAATTAAATACTGTCCTGAATAACTTGAAAATATTCATATTTGCAAATACTTGTAGTGGATGTGAGATAACCAATCATTTCTAGGCACATATTGTGGAACATTTCAACAAACTCACTCATTGCTGCAAGCGTCAATTCACTCAGCAAAAATTTTTTCTGTGTTTTTGCTGAAAATGTGGTACATGGTGTCCTGCTTCCCACTGCATGCAGGCACACAGCAGCCACCGTGCAAGTCAGCCGAAGGAAAATCTGTGCAGAGAAGCAAGCAGCATGCAGGACTGCAAAGGGAAAATCAGATCCTGCACCACATTCAGCCCATGGATCACCGTCTGCAGAGATCTGCGTGAGCAGCTTTTACATGCAATAAAAAGAAAAATGCGTAATGGAGTGAGCTCTAACCTGTATTTTTCAATGATTTGTTCTGGACAGTAGAGATTGTCAGAGGAGGCTTCAGTTTATTTGAAAGCTGCTTCCAAACTGTTGTAAGTGACCAGCAGTAGACTTAGCTGTAGGGTGTGATATTCTGTGCTTACATAGCATAGCCTGATGGATGCATATTTGTTGTAAATAATTTTCTTTTTATGTCCTTTAAACAGTAACTAGAATAATAGATACTATACGCAGTGGAGATGCAGAAATGTATAATGCAGTGCTCTTTCAGTGGCAGAAAATTGAGTGGAAAAAGGGTTTGTGCTATCAGATCTCTTGGTAATGTGTGGGAGAACGAAGTATATTTTAACAAACTGAAGAACTTATGTAAAATGATAGTGTTTTGTGTTTTCATCCTAAATGTGAAACAAAGTGCGAGACTTTCGTGAAACTTTCGAGTTAATTTTTTCAGGGCCTGTGTTCACAAGCTCGAATGACAGTTCAAGCTTAAACTTTCTAAATCTTGCTTTCATTTGTATGAGTCAAAAATCTCAGTGGAAGCCTAATGTCATGCAAATTTCTTTTAATGACCCTGATAAAAGTGGGGCGTGCTTTTTTTTGTTGTTTTAACCTCACCTACAGAGTAATGATTCCTACCTATTTCTCCCAGTATTTAAGTGCTGACACTGTACAAATTATTCTCAACAAAAAAAGCTCCAAAACCCCCAAATCAAAGCAGATGGTAAAACTAACTGAAAACCAAATTATTTATAATGTCAGGACAACAGTTGACAAATCCTGGTGGGATAAATTACTCGTCCCCTAATAAACTAGGTCCTTCAAGAAATAATATACAGAATTAGTTTTCCCATTTATCTACTGATTCACCTTTTTCCCCACTTGGAAGATAAGAAAAATCTGTGTTTCGGTGGTGCCCAATAAATCGGTCCCCGCGCTGCTGCGATGCGCCTGGCGCAGCCTCGCTGCTCCCCTCCGCAGGTGCGGGGAGGAAGATGAGCAACCTGCAAACTCCCAAAGCAGCAACACCCCGCTCCAGCCCCACCTCTGCAGTGTCCCGGGGTCTCTCCCTGCTCTGGGAATTCTCTCATCCCGTTTAAGCTTTACAACTTCACCACCTAGTGGAAGTCCAGGTACTTTCATCTCCCAAATACATCTCAGCTCTAGAGGAATTTTATACTCATGACAGTAGGTGAGTGGCAGTTTTATGGGGGAGAATAAAATACAGAGAATCACCGTGCCTTAATTTTTGTTATTTGTTTTGGTTTTCCAGACTATGGTGGTTTGAGATACTTGGTGAGAGTGTGCTGAGAAGTGGAAGAGAAAATATACAAAGAGCACAGTGTTAGGGGGATAATAGGAAAAGATATGAATAGAAACACAGAGCGTGATAGTATTGCTTGCTAAACCCAAATTAAACTGCCAGGTGGCATTCCTAAATGAGAATCCCTAAATGTAGGGCTGGGGATCAGTAGAGGCCCTGGAAACCCTTGGTGCTCTTAGCATCAGGGCAAGTCTTCCCCTCTTCTCCTCCTCTTTTTGGTGGCAGGGTCCAGCGTCAGCCAGATAACAGCAGGGAAGCTTTTGCCCCCGCTGGGCTCTGCTCAGCCATGGCTGTACCAAGAGCTACTGAGTATCTTATGGGGTCCAAGCCCAGGCCTCAATCCAAGCCCCACCACTCTGAACTTGCAGGGAGGGGAGGGGGAAGGATATAAAAGAAGAGTTGCTGGTGGGTTTGATGCTTTCATTAATCCTGGGTGTTTTGCATAGACAACTACAGCTAAACTAGGGTGCTTTTCCGTACAGAACATCTTCTTCCACTTATTTTCCCTCTGGTTGCTTTGTTAAAGATGTAAAATGGTAAATGAACAGACTCGAGCAAGTTCTTGGAGAACTGAAAATACTTTTAAAAAAACTTTTGAAATGACTACTTCATTTTAAAATCATACATAGAAGTAGGATTGCTTTCTATTATATATTTACATACATATTCTTTTCTCAGTTGTTTTCTGGTTTGGTTTTATTGAATGTGTTTTTCTGATCACATTACACCTTACTGCTGTCTTTCTGATGGAACACTTTGGGAACCTGTTACTTTAAGATCTGCTCTGTAAGAAGGGAGCAGCAGCTATATAAAGGAGCTTTGCACCTGCACTCTCCTCAAAAAATCTGGGTTTTTTTGCTGTTGTTTGGAGTTTGTATGTTTGTAATTTAAAAGTGCTTGTAGCACTTCTAAAAAGTCTTCTTAACCAACAGATTGAATGACTCTGCTTTAAGTGCTGATGAAGTATCTGTCAATGTTTAGGTGAAAAGGACCGAAATTGCTAGACCGAGCTTTATCAATTGGAAGGTATCACAGTGTAAAAGACTCATTTCCTTAAGCAGAAATTGAACAACTGCTAAGTGCAACGAACTTTCTTCCTCCTTGTGAACTGAAGCCTGCACAGCCGGATGACCACTGCCATCCCTTTTTTGGGGCAGTGACAAAGGACCACTCATCTTTTCTCCCACTCGCAGGTGCTACCTCGGCCCCCAGGGAAACGGTACGGTTCCCGGGGAAGAAAGATGAGCTGGGAGTTGAGGTGGAAGCTGGCTAGATGGCAGCAGAGCCCCGGACAGCAGCGGCAGTGGTTGCATGGCCAGCGTCTTCCTGGGGAGACGATTCCCGAGGGACACACAGTTCAGCTGCTAGAGGGAGAAACGACAGGAAAACCGATCTGAAATTTGATACATTTGGGAATGCTTAATACAGGGACAAAGAATTTGGTTTCTGTTCCAGTTCAACATAAATTCCCAGCTCTCTCGAGGTTACTGCTGACACCAAAGCTGGAGAAGTTGCGTGGTAGCAAAGGAAGGAAAACAAATGGAAGGTCTATTTATATCGGAAATTATGTTTTACTTGTACTTCTGCAAGATGAATCCCACTTAAATTTTTCATGGCCCTTTATGGAAAAGTAGATTAATGGACTATATCCTTGGACTGACAGCCCTAGACAGGCAAAACACAGCCAGCCTGTCATGGTTTACCCCCAGCTGGCAACTAAGCACCACACAGCTGCTCGCTCACTCCCCCCGCAGCGGGATGGGGGAGAGAATCGGAAGGGTAAAAGTGAGAAAAACTCATGGGCTGAGACAAAAACAGTTTAATAGGTAAAGCACAAGCTGCACACGCGAGCAAAGCAAAACAAGGAATTCATTCCCTGCTTCCCATGGGCAGGCAGGTGTTCAGCCATCTCCAGGAAAGCAGGGCTTCATCACATGTAATGGTTACTTGGGAAGACAAACGCCATCACTCCAATCAACCCCCCTTTCCTTCTTCTTCCCCCAGCTTTATATGCTGAGCATGACGTCATATGGTATGGGATATCCCCTTGGTTGGTTGGGGTCAGCTGTCCTGGCTGTGTCCCCTCCCAGCTTCTTGTGCACCCCCAGCCTGCTCGCTGGTGGGGTGGGGTGAAAAGCAGAAAATGCCCTGACTCTGTGTAAGCACTGTTCAGCGACAACTAAAACATCCCTGTGTTATCAACACTGTTTCCAGCACAAATCCAAAACATAGCCCCATACTAATTACTATGAAGAAAATTAACTCTATTCCAGCCAAAACCAGCACACAAACCCAGCTGGGATTCTCTGTGTGACTCTGCCACTGAGTCGCTATGGAAACATGGGAAGATCCTAGATATTTTCCCTTCCCAGCTCTCACCTGCAGTTCCCAGCTCTTTGTCAAGCACTTTGACATGCTGAGTTACTGGCATTACACAAGTGACAGTGAGTAATTGCAATAGACTTGATGGTCTTTAATGAGGCATAATCTGTTCAGCAGTGAAAATGAATCAAACGGATCTAAAATTTCAACTTTAATCATCTGTAGAACCAGGTTAGCCCAGCAAATCTGTACTGGTCGGCTCTTGTTTATTCCTATGGAGAATAAATCACTTAGTAAAGGTCTGTACAAATTAAACAATAGAAGAGGGTGTTTCACACAGTGCTATATGAAAGACTTCACTTAACATTGTTATGCAGCAGTGTCTGAGATCACATGAAGTTTCTACTTGGACATGGCCATAAAATCCCAAACAGTTTTTTAAGAAAAAATTTTGCTGAAATTTCCAAAATCACAAAAGTACTGAATAAATAGCTGGGAAAGGAAAACAGAATGATATTCTGAGTATGAAACTCTGTTGTCAACTGCATACAGATTACATAGGTCCGAACAGCTGATTAAAACTTATGGTGGTGGATAAGTTTTAATAAAGGGCTGAGGAACATTGTTTAAGAACAGAATAGATTTTTAACATGTGGATTAAGCTCATACATTTTTATGATCCTGTTCATATGTAAGTGGTAGTTGTGCTGATGAAGGCATGGAAATGTAAGAATAAAAGAGAGGTATGATTTGCAGGGAGAAACATCTTTTATTAGATCAGACAGATAAGTTTTCAATCGCAACAGCTCTTCGTTAAATATGTAGTCCTTGTTGGTTCTTCTTAAATACTGCAGTGTGGTATGTTAGCATTACCAGCTGTTTCTCTGTGTATAACCTCAAATCATCCAGCTGCATCTCTCCACCTCTGCTGTGTCAGCCATGTCTATGATACGCAAATGCACTGGTAGCTAAAAGTGGAGAAAGTTTCCTACTAAACAAACTTGTCTGTCCATGAATATTCACACATGTGCCACTGCCTTTAATGGGAACACCATTTTAAAAAGACCTTTGTTTTTCTTCAGACACTGTGCATATTGAGGTGTATTTTTCAATGCAGGTGCCAAAGTATTTAAATAAAAAGTGCAAAGAGAGCCTTATTGACTGACCTTTGGTCAATAAGCACAGAAAGATGACAGTTCTGGTCGAGCAACCAGAAAAGCCACCCATGATAACATGTCTCTGAGTTCTCACAAATCTCAGGTTCATTTAGGATTATGCAACATTTCTGACAAGTGAAAACTATTCATGTGATTGGGGATTCTTGCGACACAACCAGCTAGGAAATATGTAAGGCTACTGATATATGCCTACCAAAACCATCAGAGGCTAAAAGTCAAGGAGACTTAAGAATTGACTAAGAGAGATTTAGCCTCCATCAGTACATACAGGATTCAGAACTGTGGGCACCGGGCTTTGTACTGCGCTGCTAGTTACTGACTTACTGAGAACAAAATCACTTCGCTATTTTTAAACAATGCTGTCCTTTGCCAACTGTTTAATCTATTAGACCCTGCTTTTCTCCTTGTGGAGCTTTAAATACTAGGAGTTTGGTTAAAGATAAGACCAGTAAAGATAATGTTTAAACTTATTATTTTAATATATGAAAACACATAGGTATTCCCTACTGGGCATTCCTATTGGGTATAGCATTTGTATGTCACTGAAAATAATCAAACTATATTATTTTAATCAAAGAATAGGAACAAATGATGTAACAAAAGCACAAGGAGTCTTATGTTAAGAGATTGAGATTTGGCTCAGTATTCTTAAACCAAGTCAATGGGGATGCATTTAACAATGTTTTCAAACAACTCAGTAAGCTCCAATTTAATATGAATAAAGCCACTGGGATCAAAAGTGATGGAGAGGTTAAATATTTGGAATAGACCTTGCTACATTGAGAACAACTGCCCGTTCATTTAAAATCAGTATAAAAACAGTGGGCCCAGTTGTAATTTCATTTGCTTTGTATTAACTCTAGAATAACTCCACAGAGGTCAACGGAATACCAGTATTAGAAAAGGACAAGAGATCAGGATCACGCTGAGCTGTGTTCTGTTTGAAATACTCTTCTACCATTCCCTCTGTAAGCAAGATGATCTGAATTTTTTGTAAAGGAATTTAAGATGTTTTAAAGGTTTTGTGCACCATTAAGCATTAACATAATCAAACAATATTAAACAATATTAACCTTGCGGACTGGGGTAATTTTAAGCCATGTATGAGGGAAATAGTACTTTCTCCTTAGAAGAATTTTGAGAATTTAGACCTGGTGTTTCTAATGTAAAAGTTTTGGGGTTTTTTTGGTTTTATTTTATATGTGCAAAAATAACATTATTTTGCCTTCAGATGACATCCCTATACTATCACGTAATGATTGCCCTTCTGAAGTGATCTTTAAAGCAGACAAACCATGCAAA
Organism: Balaeniceps rex; assembly: GCA_013401315.1. Classification (NCBI taxonomy): domain Eukaryota; kingdom Metazoa; phylum Chordata; class Aves; order Pelecaniformes; family Balaenicipitidae; genus Balaeniceps; species Balaeniceps rex. The sequence goes on from VYZW01010300.1 coordinate 49,081, forward strand.
CAAACAACAACCTACTTCTGAATTGTGCACCTTGTCTAACCATTCATGGTTACATCCACAAAGGCTTACAAAAGGGTGTTAGAGCAGCTTCATTTTTAACAGAGCTTAATGATCCCTTCATACAGAACTGATGGCAGGAAGGGGGTGATTTGTTCAAGTGACATAAGCCCCCCTGAAGTACTCGCCAAACAGATGGAATTTGTGTTTGTTTGAAATCTTCAGGATGAGGTAAGTTTATCTGAAGAGCAAAGACTGATTTGCCAATTTGCCTTAACATCTAATAGAAACACAATCAAGGTAGAGAAGAGTGAACTCAAGCCCTCTTGTAAAAAGGCGCTAATCATTAGCAGTAGTTATATGTGCTATGAATAATTCACAGATTCACAGGATTTTTGCATTAAAAATAAGTACACTACTTCTCTTCTTCCCTCTCCAAGATTGTACCGTATTCTTTTCTTTATCCCCTCTAAAGACTGCAGAGCTTACTCAAGTAAGCCTGACAGTGACATCCCAGAAAAGCAGTCAGCAGTATTTGGGAAGATGGAGTGGCAGACAAACCTCAGTGCTATTACATAGCTTGGAAGTGGGCCACTGAGTGCTATAGAGAGGATAAAGCCGATTGTAAAGCCTAAGTCAGCATCCAAAAGGTCAGGAAGAAATTGCTCTTGTGTTAAGTAGTGTGAAATTGTTGAGGTATTTTATGACCATTGGAATCCTCTAGAGCTAGAAAATGTAACAACAACAACAAAAAAAACTCTGGTAGATTCATCTTCCAGAGCAATTTTTTCTTTCTACTTAAAAAGGTATAACACCACTTTGCAACATCATATAAATATTTACCTGGTTCTCAGAGTCAGCCCTTGATCAGCATGCATATAGTCCCTTAACATAAGCAATGAATTTAGCTCTCTGTGTAGTTCATTGGCAACAAAAACAATCTTTGAAATATTCTCAGATGTGGAAAAATACATTTTAAATGCAGCTACAAAATTACTGTAATGAGTAGCAGGACTGGAGATAAGGCTTCAAAATTATACTGCTCAGCCTCATTTCCTTTTCACAGCACACACATAGAATTTATAATTCATACAGTAACCATAAGAGAAATAAATTTCATTTTAAAAGCTGTTTTCTATCACTAGCATTTTCATGTATAAAATAACTGATATTAAGGAAGTAAATTGCATTTGTGAAGGTTGGACTCTGCTATGAAAATACCTCAAATTTATGAGAACTCCCATGAGAAAGAAATTTTGTAGAGGTCCCACCTTTGGTAGTGATTTCATTTGGAGTGCCCATAAATTTTTAAGAAATATCGTTCTGATCACACAGCTCTAGGTTTCTCTTTTCCATGCCTCATTTAACGAAAATTTCTGAAAACACAACTTCTCTGAGCAAATTAGTTTCAAATCTGACTAGCCAATTAAAATCCCTTCAACTGTAACCTCTCTTTTAATCAATACACAACAAGTGGAAATAACAATTTGTTTGGATGCCACTGAACCATAAAGTTTATTTTCCAAGCAAGCATTTTGCTGCAAGTGAAATGCATGCGTCAGAGGTCAGCTTCTTTAAAAATAATTTACCTATTTCCTTCTTTCTGTCCGTAAGTGGAATAGCATTTATTCCACTAGCAAGGGCAATCTACAAATGAAACAGGAGGAATTACTCCTCTGATTGCAAATCACGTGACTCTTAATGCCACTCTTTCTGCCTGAGCTCAGTCCTGTGATTACACTTACTACTAATGCACTGAGGATCCCATTGGGTCACGGTCATATTCAGCACCCAC
>VYZW01010300.1:51000-71657 GCA_013401315.1 Balaeniceps rex
ACTTCTCTTCCATCATGTGAGAGTGTGTACACATTTCCATCTGGAAGAGGAATGGACATCTGTGTGTGGAGAAGACTCAACCTGAAGAAGTTTGCCTTAGTCACTTCAGGGTGAAGGGGAGAAAAAGGCTAAATGAAAGTGAGTTGGGCTCTCAGCTGCTTCCCTGATTTAGTCTAACTGCATTGACCTCAATAGACATGCACATGTTTACTCCATCTGAGGCTCTAGCTTGTGATTTATAAGCAGAAACAAAGTTGTCCCAACAGCCTTTTATTCAAAATTGTAGATTGTGCAACTCAGTTCTGCAAACATGCTAATGAACTACACAATCCCTGAAGAATACGTTTACAAATTCACTGCCTTTGCTAAAAAGTGACTAATTTTTCATCCACTGTAAACTGACCAGATGTTTTGGTCCAGCTGCACAACCCCTCAATTTGGAAACAGGCTGCCATCAGCCTTTTGATCATTTCCCTGAGAAAACCATCTGCTCTCTGTTTTCCCCTTCTTCTGCTCTTTGTCTCCACAGGCTTCCCTGAAGGCTTCCCTCAGCACGGTGTTATTTTGAGCCTTGAGTCTAAGGAGGATATATGGTAATTTCATCTACTCTCAAAAACTGGTCAGGCAGGATCTGTTTTCCCTGATGTAACTTCATAAAAGCCACAGGGATGTCCTCCCAAAGAGCCATGCAGACATCTGTGTTTTCTATCCTGCTTTTCCTACTTCCATGCCTCAGATTTGTGCACATATCTATACCCACAGGACCCCCAGAGACACAAAATGAGAGCTGGCACATTATGGTCTCCACTGAACTCAACAACACCAAAGGGGACACCCCAACGCTGCCCATTAGTTAACTAAATTAGAATCAGGTGAGTTACTGGAGCTGAAACCACTCTGATTTTGTCCCTCCAGAGGCTGATGGCTGTGGAAATACACTCTTGAGGAGACCCCTCATGTCAGAATTTGTTTCATCCTCATCTGAAAAAGCCTCAATGAGCTTGCAAGCCAATTTTCAGCTAATAAACTGCAAAGTCCACTCAGCTCCCAAAGGGTAACTAAATGGATGAGAGTTGAGAAATCATTTAGCAGGGGAGGTTTTGGCAATACCTGAAATTTTTTGCTCGTCTGCGTTACACTGCAGCTTCTGTATTTCAATAAGTAACCTGCATGCCTCTGAGGGGTGCAAGAGATACATATATAGAAAAAATTGGTAAATAGCACTCTGAGGAAAACTCACATAAAAGATGTCCAGAGTGTTCCCACAAAACCTCTCCCTGCTATTTGTAAAGACCTTTATTGCGTTCACCATTTTTACTGTGATCTGTGGAGATGAAGATAAACTGAGTATTTTTCATTTTAACAGAAAGCAGAAGGAAACCGAGGTGACTGCTGAAATTCCTGAGCTGGGTTCTGGGATGATAATGACCCAGGAACATTGCTGGTCTGGCCACCCTGAACTCTGCGAGGAGCCTTGTACAAGTTTACAGTGGGATTTCTGCAGCAAGATCCTGATCCCACCAGCAGCAATGGGAATTTTGCCACTAACTTCAGAGACAGCAACTACGATGTGAGGGTTTGCACAGATTAGACACATTCAGGAAAGGTCCTTTTTGCATGTCCCACGGTAAGTCTCAGTGCCTTGATTTAAGAAGTTTCTTTTTAAATCAGAGGCATAATAATTACGTCAGCATGTACAGAAACACATTTTATCAAAGGGATCATCTGGATAAAATATGAAAGGCAAAGAAGAAAAGCCATAAAACATTCAACTGAAAGTCCAAAAATCTCACTAGCAAAAGTTCCAACTTCTGCCTTCTGCATCTTTCTTGGTTTCTTTTCAACCTCCTGCCCAACTGCCTCATCCTTGAAAACTGTCATCAGCCTTTTGACCACAGCTCAGTCTTTTATGCCATTGTTGACAATGCTACACCCATATTGATTGTTGTTTTTAATTAGTATGGAGTGCACGGGAAGGAATGAAATTAGGTTGTTCGGTTGCATTACAGTCACGGCGTTGTGCGAACCAAGTGTCAATAGATTACCATTCTTTTTATTAAACAACAACAACAACTCTCTTTATTATCTAAATTACAAAAGGCTGCATCACTTTGTTGCAAAAGAGAACTTGCACATTAATAAAGGGATGTAACAGCAATCTCTCAGCAAGGTTGAATAGGAAAATGTTAATCATCTCCTCATAAAGCATTACTCTTGGCATATTTTATTTCAATCTTAGAATGAGCTATTCACATTTGACCTCCTCGACAACATAAGTTTAGAGAACTGATAACACCATGTGACAGAGCAATCCATTTGTAAATAGTTTATTAAAGTCATGTAGGTATATACTAATTAAAAGTTACATAGACTCACTGTCTATGACTGCCTTGGACAGATGAATTTGAAACAAAACAACTCGTCAAGCCACTGTGTTTAATGGATATTTTTGCCTGCTGAAGTGGTGCCCAGATTCAACTTCTGGTAAACACAATGATCCCATCATTAACCCTGGCATTCCAGTATGAACTGAAAGACAGCTGAAAATACCAGCCAGTAATGCCTTCTCCAAGGGCTTCCTCCTTGCTCCCACCAAAATGCCAGGTGAGTTCTGGGGGAGCCAGACTATCTTGAAAGAGTAGGATTCACACCCGCAAGTTGGTGTTGATCCATGCCTTGGGACTCTGTGATCGCAGAGCAAAGAGGTTTGAACTGAGGAGGCAGAAGAGGAAGAGGGACAGCGAAAAGAGAATGGGTGGGAACCATGAGCAAGTCTTGAAGAGAGAAGCCATAAAAACTGGGTCTAGCTGAAAGTGAGATCCTCTTTACACATATCAGTATTAAGCCACTGGATGGTTTTCTTCCTGATGGCACAGTATTGGATGTTTTTAGACTGTCTGATGCAGAGCCACTTATGTTCATTTTAAATCAGGACACTACTATTGAAAGCTACCTGTGAAACAATCTTGCAGACAACGCTTCTTGGTTTCTTACCAGAAAACACAACCTCTTTGCCCCACAAAATCTGCAGCCAAAGAGATGCTATAAGTATCTTCTGGGGATCGGTGTACATGACTTCCCTGTTTCCCAAGATTCAGAGAACCATGGTGCCATTTCATAGATGAAAAAACCTCTTTCTTTACTAGCTAAATAAATAGTTTCCCATATCATTCTTTTCATTATTATTTAGAAGAAGGTTCAAAGGTCAATATACTTTTCAAAATTAAATGCACATATTACTTCCTGCAATATAACAAATCAAAGGTCAACTAACATTCACGTATTTATATTACTTTGGAAAAAAATCTCTATTTCCAGTATCAGTATTGAAATAATATACTTCTAAATGAGTTTACATATTTCTTTTCTTTAAAGAACTGTGTTAAATTAACTGTGTTTCATGTAAACATTTTAAAAATTAATTACAAATAAGGTGGAAGAGAAATAAAATTAACCAGCTCATTGGGAGTGGAATTGTCCCTGGAATAGGGCTTTAAGAACTCAAAAATGACACAATAGATTAATAATGCCTGTTATAAATGAGTTTCCATTTTCTCAGTAACATATGATTAATCAACATAATTGCAAGTCCTACTGTGAGTAATATAGAAGTTTAATTTGTATAGGCTTGGTGATGAAGTCAGTCAAATGAGTCTTTCACCTTTGTTCAAAGCCTTTGTTTCAGACACAGGGTTAAATATGATTGTCTCATCCTATTCTCTCTTGGGGCACATCAAAAAAACTACCAACAAATCTGGAAAAGCTACTGGTACCTACTCAGGAGAAGTACTCAGTGATAGAGACAGATGGGTCAGGGGGAGCTGTGCATGGGACAATTGTAAAATAACACATAGGACTTCTACTGACATTCATTTGTTGGTCTAAAATGTACAAGTCAAAAATAAAAACTCTTTCAGAGTAAATCAATAATCAGAGAATGAATACTGAAAGATTCATTATTTTTTTAAACCTATCATCAAGTAGACTATCCAGAAATCAATCTGTCTGTGAGGGTCTTACCCTGGAGTAGTGTAGAATTGCACATCCTAATGAAGACAAACATCACCAGTTAGAAACAGAATTATTCAAAAAATACACCTAGGGTATCACAAATGTTGTTACAGTCATTCAGGAGTCATGAGGCATTTCCTATAGTTTCACCAAAATTTTAAATCCATGTGGAAGACAGGACTACACCCCTAACTCCATTTGGAAATGTAGTATTCAAAAAGACACTCTGGGAAGAGTCCATTCTGCTTCAGATACTGCAGAAATTGTGGTTTTGTCCAACAGAGAAGATAAAAATGCTATAAACAGGAGATAAATGTTTATTCCATAAGTGTCAATGTCCAAACATTAATGCAGATACTTATCCCTCATCTAGATCTGTAGCTTTCAAAAATTAACATATATTAGTGAATAGTGAATTAATCTTCAGCCTCATAAGACTGAATGAAACTTCCTTCCCACCTTGCATTGATATATTTAAAACCAGACTGCATTCATTATGGCTAATTTTCTTCAGGAAAAAAAGCTACCCTGGCAGAAGCAGGACTGAGAGATCTCGCAACGCTTTGCCTTCTCAGTCCTTGCTACGTGAGTCTATTGGTGGCATTGGCACCAAAGGCAGGAAAGCACATGCATATGTATGTGCACACACACACAAATGTGTATTGGAAGTGACTTGGGAAAAAAAAAGAAACCTGGATGGAAAATTATTAGGAGGGAAAAAATTCAAAGCCAACGTTTTCTGCCAAAGCTAAGAAAGTACCTCTGTTCCAGGAGGCTACTGTGCTACTGTTTTTAAACTCCAGGCACTCCGGTTGGAGCAAACAGCCCATGATGCTCAGTAGGTTCCTTCCATGGAGCAGGAGAGTGTGAACGTGAAGCAGATGAATGACAGCTCTTGCCAGGCAACACAGCAGAACTTCCAAATGGCAATACTGGCTGGAGTTTCATTACCATTTTCCTTTTCTGAGGAAAATCTGTTTTGGGGGAACATTGAGGGAAAGACAGCATAAACAAACACCAAAGTGGAAATATTTCAGGGGAAAATAATTTGCTGAACAATAGCTTCCTACATAAAAGCTGATACTTTTCAACCACTCTGCCTGTGTCTGGTGGTGAGCGAGTTTGCAATGCTCATCCATCCAGGCAGTAGTAAGTCAGGAGCTACACTGTCAGAAAGGCAGATACTACAGGCTCGTACCGCAGCATGGACAGGTAACATAATTCAGAAACTGTGATGATCCAAAGTACCAGAACAAGTCCCACAGTGTCATCCTTAGAAAATAAGAGATATCTTGCATCTCAAAACTGTATTAAATTTAGTATACAGCAACATACATCAGATGCAGATTTATAAAAAGACAACCAGCTCCCTGTGGATTAAGACAAAATCAACTAAGAGAAAAAAAATATTTTTGTTCATGTTCAGGCATAAAATCTGATAAAAGTTCAGGCTTTACAGATTTGTTATTGGTTGAGAAAACACCTGTACAGCAGCCGTGCTGTTCATATCCAAAGGAAGAAAGTTAACTACTGAAATACACTCAGCAACTTGACTACATTAAAGCACTACCAGCTCTGTTGTAATTAATTTTTCTTGTCATTTAATAAGGAAAACAAAGCTATATTAAAATAAGTTTCATCAAAGTTCATGAATTAAAACGCTGTGCATTCTAAACAGTCTGTGGTTTGAGATCTTTCTGTAATAAATAACAAGGAATGTGCTTGCACTTACTGTGTTTGGGCCAGCATAATTGCTATAAAGATAATTACCAGCAATTTTCCTCTTGCATTAGATCAGTCGATGAAGAGGAATAACAAAAACCTTTTCTTCTCTTTGTAGTTCAACACACACAAAACAATAGCATTGAAATTCAAATCAAATGGGCAGATACAACCTCTATGGGAGGATCAACTGATAATACATGATATTTTTTTAAATAGCTGTAGTAAGTGTTTATGGTAGATTGAAGTCCAGCGGGACTGGAAAGATACATAAATGTTTATTTCTGGCTCCTGTCTGCATTTTGATTTTATAGGGATTTCAGATGAGATTGAGCAGAGAGAAACATTTGTCCTAGTTAGTTAGTTCCTTCCTCAGTCTGGTGGAGTACAGATTCACATTGCTGCTATTTGACGCCTACCTATGCTGAGGTTGAAAAAAATTCCACATTAAGCTCCAGACCGACGGCTGGCATGTTCTTGTGCCATCTGCATTAAAACGTAGCAAGGAAAAAACTAAACCTATAGTCCAAACACTACTGCTTGGCAGGGAGTTGGAGGTGAACGGCTGTAGTGGGGAGGGGTATTCTGGTAGCAAGGAGAATTACCTGGACTACAAACACTAGAAACTTTCCAAGCTGGGATATTATGAGAAACCAAATAACCTTTTGGAAAGAGCCTTCAATGGGCCCCATTACACTTATTGCTCCTGCTCTGAATCAGTAGTGCTCAGCACTCAGAGCATCCAGCTTCCTACGGAGCTGCTTGGCAGAGGAAATACCTGTTTAGAGGTATTATTACAAAAATCTGTGACGTCTTGAAAGGGAAACACTTCTTCAGAAAGCATTTTTGTATACAGAGGCTTCAAACTGGCATTTCAGGAACGCATGATTGTCTTTGAAGAGCCCAGAGCACCAGTGGGGATCAATAAGGCTTTTCTAATGGGGAGTGGGTCCTGAACCAAATCCAGCTTGGATGGATGAAAAGTTCTGCAGTGATTTCAGCAAATACCTAATCAGACTTAAAGGGTTCAGGTACCAGTTCCTCACAGCTGGGAAGGAGCAAGGTGAGCACAGTTCCAAGCAGTTGTCCAAGGAGTACAACCACCTGGAAGCTGGGAAAGGTAGACTATTTTTGCTATGTTTCAGTTACATGGGCACAAGTAGCGCAGAAAACACGAACAACTTCTCTCCTGGAAGTTATGCCAGTGCAGCACATGATCACACCTGACCTGGCTTTAGACAAGCTATTTCAGAGACTGCTGGAGACACGCAGATGTCAAATTTGCTCAGGATCCCCAGCTGCTCACCACCATGACATACACGGTCACTACATTTTCACCCTTGGTACCAGCTGACATGGGTAAGCACCAAGGGCAGACAAAAAGGCTGGTCGTAGTTGCTGGTATTTCTTGGCCCATATTTGCACAGCAAATCAGCGATCACTTTAGTTGTCTCCTCCTAGATAATGTGCAACATTTAGAAATGCTGCCATTCCTGGGAATAAGCTATAGCATTGACTGGGCACCTGAGTCCTTGCGTAAAGAATTTCCCTACTGCAGAGGGAAATACCGGCTTTGTAAAAGTTGCTGATGGTTCAGAACCTCTCCTTGTCAGATCTGCAGCCAGAAGTGTATCCGAGCCATTTTGCTCCAGGGAAAGAACAGATTTTTATAGAAATGTTCTTCCTTATCCAAAATACTGAGAGGGGGGAAAAAAAAAAAAAACAGATGGAAAAACACAAGTATTGGATAATTAGGAGTCATAGGGCAAGAGAAAGCCAAAACAATTTCTCCCATTTCTATCAAGTGGATAACATCCACATGTAACAAAAGAAGTAAATCAAAAGAAACAGAAAGTAATTTCAAGTAATAAGCTAAAAAGAAAAAATGTATGTACTAGATCACATGTGACTCATAGAAGGCACGATGATATACATGGAAACTGTATAAAATCTTGAATCTCATATTAAATATGCCTTCTAGATATGTGTGCAAAGCTTTCAGAAATGTAACCTAAATTTATTTAATTGACCTCCAACCTGCAATTGTGTTTACCAAGTATATGATTCATGTTTGTTTAGAAACATAGCATTTGAAAGACAAGAGTAGATCTTTTGCTATCTTTTTTCTCTCCAAGTTGTTGAGAATACCCAAAGAGGACCCAGACTTTAAAGAAAGTGAGCATCTAGGTTCACTTCGGGTTTCACTTTTACACTTGGGGATTAAGACTCAGAATTTTCCTTTTTTTCAAAGTGAAAATGATCCAGGGACCAGATTTGAAAACACTGCCTGTTCTTTTCAATTCCACAGTTATTTGCAGATGTAGACTAGGTCACTTGGACATGATTTAGAGGTGCAATTATGGCACTTAATAAGCTGGATTGCATTCTTAAAATGCTGCCAGCACAGAAAAGCAAGCTCAATTAAGACCAGACTCCAAATCTGGCCCTTCTCCTTAGGTTCTTTTGCTGTTTTTACATATAATTTCAAATGCATTCTTCATTAGCCACTTAGCCCAGAAAGGATTCGAGGTAGGAAAGACTGTGTTAGTCTGCACCAGAGGATTGCAGAGCCTCAACTGGCATAGAAGAAAAGGAAATTATGCCTGTGCACACCTAAAGATTAACAATAAACTAAATCTCCCTCAAATACCTTTAGCCTTTGAGGTGTGGCAGGTCAAAATCTCCTCTCAGCAGCTAGCTCTGTCGTTACCATAAGCCATACACTATCCTAACTCTAATCCCTCAGAATTTGGGAATTACTCAGACTGTTACCCTTTCCAAACTGTTTTCATATGGAAGTGAAGCTAATGCAAGTCACACTACGCATATATGTACTTCCATGTGCATGCATATGTGTCTGCCTCCTAGGAACCTTTGAAGCCCTTGGCTAATATTAAACCAATTTTGACAAGAATTTGGAAGGCAGAAAGGTATTCCTTTTTTTTCCTGTTTTTGTGCAAACAGGCTACCCAGTAGAGGAGATTCTTCAGCAGTACCATCACTGGAGAAAAAACTATATAGAGGCACCAGGTAAAGCACAGGGGAGAGATGACAGAAATGTCTTTACCGTTGGAAAAATGTCAGTCAAAACTCAGCGTACAATAGACTCCTTAACATGAACCTGTGAGACGCAGACCCAACAGCCCTGGTGCCTGTGGACCCAGACTGGCCCCGCGGTTCTCTGCCAGCAGCAAGTCTTTCTCGTTGAAAGCTGTGTACCCAACTCATCCCCTAATGCCCTTCCAGTAGGCCTAAAGCTCTTGTGAGCAAAAAAGACACGTGAGCAGAGCACAGGTTCTGAACTTTGGAGTGTCACCAGAAGCTCCCCTGAAACACGAGTGCTGGCAGCACCACAGCTGACCAGCACAGAACAGCTCTCCCAGGGCCCACTGGTCCTTATGGCCAGTCTCACAGTCCTCAAACTGCATTATACTTTTCTTATTAATCTCTTTCACTGGGTCAAAAGTTTTAATAAAGAAGGACAACCAACATCACTTGAGAGCACCGGTGGGAAAACCAAAGCCGGAGACAGTCAATGGCTACCGTCACAAATCACACACTAGCACTGTTCATTTTGGAGATGAGCTCCAGTTAACCGGAAAACATTATTAATGAGTGATTAAATTTTTTTAAAGCATGCTCATATTTCTCAATATATGGGAAAAGAACATTTCAAATCCATTCAAGGAGCCTAAAAATTATCACTGCTTCTGATGTTCTACTCAGCCAGAATTGCTGTGGACAGCAAAGACAAGAGACATTCATAATAATTACTGCTCAATTAGCTGCTGTCAAATCTGGCCACCAGGGTGTTTGCTGCTGGAGACCAATACATACATTTCTTCCTTTCTGCTGTGTATTTGAACTACTAGCTTGACATTTACATTCATTTGTACCTTAATTTATTCATGTCTCTTCTTTTTTTGTTGGGAAGCATAGGCAGGCATGCGGGAATTTCTTTTATTCAATGTGAAATTTTGCCTGCTTTCTTAAGAGCCAGCAGGCCCACAGATATGGATAATTCAGCAAGAAACTCCAAAGAAAGCCTTTGTCATTAAAGGTTTAGCTGCAGATGGGTGTTTTCAAAAAAGCCTATTCATTAATATCTTCTCTTTTGTGTGAGTAACACTGCAAAGCCCTTAATGCTTAATTTCTTTGCATCTAAAGGGTATTACTCATGGTGACAAAAGCTTCATTTTCACTAAGGGCCTAAGCCAGGCAAGATGTGGCCAGACATAAGGAGAGCAAATCACTACTTTCCAAAAATGCAGAAATGCAATAGGAAATGGGGGGAAAATAACAGGCAGGATTTTTAAAATGAATATGCATATAGTTTTTAATGCTGTGATGGTCACTGCTGTATCTGGGCATGTTCCAGTAGTCCATAGAGGAATACAACTGCACATAACTGTGTTATGTTCCTCTTCTCTCCCTAGAGAGAAAGAGGTGTGATCTGAGGGGCATTAAGGTTTGGGTTCGACTTTTTAAAATATACCTGTTTTCTATGACTTAATATTTGAGAAACTAGGTCGGAGCCGTCTCTAGCCCTTGGAGCAAAAAATACTGAGATCTATGATGACTCTTGAGGGCTCAACCCATTATGGCTTATGAAAATCTCTTTCTGACACAAAGAGGGATTTTTGTGTGAAAGAAGTCTTTTGCCCAGTCTTAGATTTTTTGAGCAAGGCAATACTTTGAAGATAAACTCAAGTTCTAGATATTTTATAGAAGCCAATGCAGATACTCTTGATATGCCCACAGATGCCTCTGTCAAGTTTAACGTTAAGTGAAGTCTCCTGAACACTTTCTCCTGAAGAGACATCACACTGCCCTACCCATGTGCAAACCATCAAAGACCTGAGCAACAGCAGCAAAGTCATTAGCAGAAAGGGTGAGAGAGTGCCCCAGGCAGCAGAGATACCAGGACAGTGGATGTTACGGGTGAATATGACTGATATTATCCCTGCAATATTATGGAGAGAACCAAAAGGAAGTCACCAGAATATATATTGGTGTGTCAAAATGGTTGAAACATGAGACATAGGCATGAAAGTCTGTTTCCAGCATTCATTTCTCCCACTGTAAGTGTAGCCTGTTGCAACACAGCACCTGATAACTATCTCTCTGTTTGTGTCCAGAGGGTGGATTTGGAAGAAGCTAAGTAAAATAGTCCTTCCAGTTATACTAAAATAAACAAAAGGCAAGGACAAGGGGCCAGAGGAATGAAATCTCAATTATCTGCTACTCCTAAATACTTCCTGCTAGAACAATTTGTAAGTTGACAAACTTAATTAGCTTCTTTACCAATATTTTCCAGATGTTCAGATTTTTGTTAGACTACTTAAAACAGATGTTTTCCATATTTAATCATATGACTGTGGCAAATTTTTAGAGTCACCAACGGACTAATAAGCTATGAAAACTAAGCTCATCCAAGCAGCTAATGCACAGACCAGTGCAATATATCAATGAGCTAATCTCCAGAAAATGTAATTGTGAACTGTGATGAAGTCATACATATGTGACTATGGAAACAAATAACTTAGTAGTTGAACAGTAAAAGAAGTAAAGGCTCAAAAGTTCAGACTTGTACAAATGGTGTCAGTGGCAAAAGCTCACAGATTTGAATGTTGTCAGCTTTATAAAAAAATCATAGGCTTTACAATGGATCTTTGGAAAGCAATAAGATATTTCCTTTTGAGACACTGAACACTTGAGACCATAAATAAATAAAATAAATAAAAACTTTTCCCTGTGATGGTTGAGGATGGAAGAGAGATTTGACACCCAAGCTATAGAGAAATAGAGTGCAGGTGCCATTTTCTTCTTTTGATAAACATAATATATCCAAAAGGGCAGTATCTCGTATTATTTTTGATCTTTAAGACGATGGCAGTATAAGAGGTGTCAGACAAGACATGACTATTTCCAAGTAACAACAAAAAGCTATGAGTAGTTGTGAAAATACTTGCTGGCATGAATTTCAACTTCTTTCTGTTAAATGTTTCACTAACTAACATTGTAATCAATGTCAGGTAAAGAGTAATCCACCATTATTTGCATTGCTGACAAACATCAGAAAGTAAAAAGCAATGAAGGTTGTGTTGTCTCTATTTCAAAGCCACACACTCAAGCTTTGGGTCAGATTGCACAGGGAGAATTCCCAAACTAAAAAGAGCAGGAATGTAAATCAGAAGTCTCCATACACCAACAGGAATTTAGTGTTTTCTTTCTCATCCATTGAACTGCATTATTAGCCTCTTTGAATCCCCCTACCTATCTTTCCCAGCTCGCTGTTTCAAGCATAGACTCATACCCCAACTTGTGCTGATCAAGATGCATCACGTACTGAGACACATGAAGTACATTTAGACTGCAGAGAGAAACCCAAATTGGCTACACACAAATTAGCCCCTGTACCAGAATTTGTAAAGACACTTGAAAAGGTTCTTTGGAAGACAGCTCGGACCGGTTCTTTGGAAGACAGCTCAGACCCAGTAGAGCCAGAGCCATGTGAATAGAAGTGACTTAGGGTGGGCTACACCAGCTGGGGTCATCTCCGTCATATCCTCAGCCTATGGATCCTTTCTGCCTCTCTGCCTTTTTGCGTGGTGCAAAAACAAAGTTCTGCTCTGTTCCCCCAAACCTACACAACAGAAGACGAAAATGCAGATAGTACATCAGGCTCTCAAGCATGGACAAAGATTTAAAAAAAAGCCTTTTGAACTTTCAGTCTTTTTGAATTCTTGTGAAGTTACAGCCTTACAGAGGTGATCACGAAAACATTGCAGGCTGTGGTGCTGCATTTTACCCTGGGAATTGGAGGGAGGGAAGAGAAGAGAGATACAAGGGAAAAATATTTCTTTTATTTGAAAAAGCCACATACATAGAAATATAAGGAAATTAAATTTTGAGTGAGCTATTGAAAAGGTCTCAATTTTCTTTTGAAAGAGCGTCATCATCTCCATCAAATTGGTAGCAGTTAACAGAAAATGTTAAAAAAATTGGTCTCATCTATCAGTAATAAAATGTGCTATGTTCTGAAAGCATTGTCATTTTCCCAACAAAGAGTGAACTCTTCCACCTCCTCTAGGTGAAAACAATTAACAAAACCAGAAGGCTAATGACATGCAAATTGCCTCCATGGAAGAGTGGTTCATTTGCAATTCTTTCTCAAAACACCTTTGTTAAAGAGATCCAGAAAACAAGGTCTTCCCCTACCGTACAGTCTTTGGAGAAATGCGTCTTTTTCTTGAGTGTACTAATATTCCTCCTACTATCTCTGGAACACTTCCATTGCAAAGCTGCTTACCAACTGAGTGATTTAATGATTATTTCAATGCAAAATATAGTGTCCAGCTTCATTGGAATTTATTGAGCAACCTTCAGACATGATGGTTATACCACTCTGCCAAATGAAATTACATTTCACAGCAGAAATACTTTTGAAGCATAAGGTTAAAGAGCTCTACAGAAAACCTTGCTTCAGCAACAAGTTACAGTGACGTGTGAGGGGTGGCAGATAGAGTCTGAAGGAAAAAATGTTTAAATAGAAGCTATTTGATGGCATCGCTGCTACAGCTAAAAGCATCCTTTAATACCATCCCCACCCCATTCTAAAATCTGCATTGTGTTCTCCTCTTGAAATAAAAGCCACTAATAACTCTGAAGAGCAAATCATAAATGCATTTTTCTGTGGTCCTAGAAGCAGCTGGTCATCTTTGAAACCTGCACTCAGCAGCCCTTCCAAAAGGTATAGCTATGCTGATCCAAAAGTGAAGGCTGATTTTTTTAAATGTAGCATCCTCACTCTGTGTCTCCTTTTATCACCGTTTACAAATGCCCTGACAATCATATTTAGGAAAGAACAGGAACAAGAGCTGGTTAATTTGTCCTCCCCTCCTTCACTTCAAACTGCAGGACATGGATTGAAGTGATCACACTTTTCCAGTGTGTGTCAAAAAGGAAAGAAAAAAGCACACACTCAAAATCAGTGTGAACTGTCCTGGCTTGGCTTACCTATGTACTAGTTTCTTCAATATTTTATACTAACTAGTTCCTTCTATAGCATATTCTTGAAAAAAAAAATTAAACCATAGTTCTGTAGTACATAACACTTAAGAATGAGGTCCCATGGGCTTTACGTATATCAAATATTCATTATGGCCACAGACATGAACTATGAAATAACAGCCCTGGTCAACGTTTGAGACAGAAATTTAACTCAGGTGCATTTGCTAGAAAAGACAGCAAGAGAAGTTCTCCCCATACAGCATCATCTAAGCCTGCAGATGGTGGCTGTTGTGGGGAGTCCAGTTTGCAGTGAATTCCCAGCAATTAATGACCAACATTCCCTGTTGGCCTTAGAAACTTCTTATTCTATGTGCATGTATACTGGGAAGTGCGTGCATGCAAACCTGCACACGTATCAATGAACAGACCTTTCCCGCCTGCGCTGCAGTAGGAAGGTGCCCACCTTCGCCTTGTTGCAAAGGTCTCCCCGGAGCAGAACTGTCTGCACAAATGCTCTCTGCAGACTAGGTGTAACGTGATGTTCATCATCTGCTCCCCTCTGCGCGTTAACGGTGCCGTGCTTTGCTGGAAAGGGCACCCTGTTCCCCTCTGCACGATTTACCTCTGCCAGTAACTGGTGCTAGTCTTTTTATTTAGCTGTCTGCGTGTCTTGTGAAACATTTGGGGAATTTGGAGGCACTACAAGAATGTTTAAAGCCCATTTTACAATCCTGCTGGTGCCATCTACTGCTGAATTTCGGCTCTAACAGAGTATGCTTTCAGAAGAGGAGCTGGGGGTCCTACCTGCTCCTGAGCACAGTGTAACTGCTCCTCTGTATCTTTTTTAACACTCAAACAGAACTGCAGCGCAAATTCAACTTATGCACCCCACTACCTGCAGGAACACACCCTTAAATGGTGCTTATGGCTAAGTAACTAAAGCAGGTAAAAGTCTTCCGCATGTGAAAACACCGATTCAGAAAAACAACACTGATGGAAGATTTGCCCATTGGGAAGCCCTGTAAGACCCTTTCTTCCCTCTCTAGGATGTCAGCACACTTCCTGCACTTTTCTTTGTGTTCCTAATGTGTTAGAAATCTCAGGTTTGAGAGATCGTTTTTTTCACAGCCGACCAGAATGACGGGTCTCCTCTGAGTCAGGTCACTGCACTTCAGTCATTGCAACACCCACCTGCACATGCAAGGGACAGGACGGTTCAACTCAGCCGACTTAGTGAGGTTCAGCGACTGGACTCTGGCCCACGATGGCAAGGGGTCAGTGCTGGGACCCAGGACAAGAGACAGGCATTTACAGAACTCATTGTGCTGTCACATCTGAGGCTGAACAAAAGGCATCCACCATGAACTGAGGCATAGGCAGTTCCAGAGACAACTCCTTCTGCTCCTTAGCACTTGCAGCATAAGCCAGAAAGGCTTACTTACAGCCTTACTGTCCTCCCACCTAAACGTGCTCCGCATCTCACAGTTCAGAGGGAGGGAAGCTGTCAGAATATCAGGCAAATTCTGTCCTAGCTGCTTCTAGACTTTTATAGCACCTGTAGTTCCCAGGGAAGAGCACGATCCTTCACGCAATGGATTGGAGGGAAAAGAATTGCATTTACAACATAAATGCACCTATTACTCTTTAAGGAGCCAAACAGTGCCCTTAGTGAATCTGTTTTGTGAGTCAGGAGTACATGAAGACTAGTGGGATCAAACCAGAATTATTCCACCCTTCTGCCTGTTAAATTTGCAGTCTGTCTTTGGGTGTTTTGGATGGAGCACAGTATAGAGAGCCAGATGGAACTTTGATTGTTTTATGAACAGGATTATTTAAC
This sequence comes from Balaeniceps rex, assembly GCA_013401315.1. NCBI lineage: Eukaryota > Metazoa > Chordata > Aves > Pelecaniformes > Balaenicipitidae > Balaeniceps > Balaeniceps rex. Next base: position 66,584 of record VYZW01010300.1, read on the forward strand.
ATGGCTGCTTAAAATAGCAGGGAACTCAATTAGACCTATTGGGCTGGAAGACCTCACGTCTCATATATAACTAGAAATGGCTTTATAAGCCTTCTTCCTGAATGTAAACGTTCCTGTTTGGTTTCAATCCTCTATGCTCTAATAATCTTTCCTCGTATAAATAGAAACATGCCACCCTCCAAGAAACACAGTTCCTGAGGCCTCAATATGCACTAAAATGACTGATCCAAACCCACCCGAAGCAAAAAGCCTCCTGTGCAGGGGGCTGCTGAAACACTTGCACCAGTCAACTGCACAACTGCTCCAGGTCCTTCAGACCAGCTGGAAGCTAAATTGCCAACAATGCTTACGGTGAATTTATTTGAAAAGGAAGCTCTTAATGTCTCTCTCTGGAGAGACAGAGCATCCCCACATCCTAAAGAGATTAATTTTCATACCCTGTTTGCCTATGTTTATAGTTACACTTTGCAAGAGAAAGAGAGAGAAGTATGAAGTACAGCTGTCTGGCAGGCTGGCACGCTTGGAGGTGCGGACAGGAAAGGATGCTTTGCTTCAGGATCTCTCTAGTGTGAGACAAGCAGGAGCATAAGCAGTGCCCTAATCCAGCTGAAATTCCAGGCTGCTTCATTTTGGGTTGAGTTCAGCAATATCCACCTTCCGCCCTCACCCTCAACCATTGGTTGTTTCTCCTTATCTGTTCCTACCAGCAAAGGAGCAAAGGGAACTGAGACACCATGGCTCCGATGCCACAAATATGTACTGCAAATACTTGTATCTTATACATTTAAATAATCTTGCTTTGCCTGGAGCTCTGCAAACACTGCCTTAGACAACAAGCAAGTGAAATTGGAACAACCAAAATAAATTATCTGTTGTTGACAAAGCCACCCACTGTGGGCTGGTTCAGGTGGACTAAATGATGCTGCGAACTTAATTGTCTATAAAACTAAACTGCATTTAGTAGAGGCTGCTTAAATGAATTTCAGAACAACAAAAAGGATCAGCTTCCGAACAAAATCCTGGCGTTTTCAATAACAATTTTGCAGCTGATACACCCTCTAGTGGCAAACAGCCTTTTCTCTTACTGTAGTATCAAACCAGATGTGAGCTTTTCCTTTTTCCTACAAACACCTCTCTGTCCCTGGGGATCAGGGTTACACCGTTCAAGGAGGGACGTTCCTAATGTGCTGTAGTTCACATATTGCTTTTCTTATGCTGCTCTAGATTAGTTTTGCTAGCAAATATCAACAAAAAAGCAAGCAGGCAACTTGGAGCAAAAAGCTCAGACCCAAAAATAAATGAAAAGGATTATTTTGCTGCACCGCACTGTAGTTATTCCAGCCCAATAGTAAGTAGCCCTTTTAACTAAGCTGTGCAATGTATTAGACTTGATCTCACTTTTAGATCTCCTGAACTATGCAAGAGCTGTATTTATTATTCTGTAACGACACAGTCAAGTGCTGAACCAAAGGCAAATATCACAGCCAGCTCGTTTAGTTCAAACAAAACACGAACTTGCAGCCAGAACTCCTCTTCCTCCTCTCTGACCTAAACTTGTAAGCTGTGGCACCTCTCTGAAGCAAGTCATGCTTACTCTTTGAAGGACGAGATCATTGGGTTTAAAATTCAATGAGAGTCTTTGATACATCCACCACTACCAGCATTCTTCTCCAAATGAATAGCCCAAACCTCCAGGCTAGTAACACTAGTGTTTGCAAGAGTCTAACCCTTTTGTGAATTTAAGACTTCATCTTGGGATTTTTTCCCTCCCTTTCTATCATGTCCATACCATCTTCCATACAAGATTATATATTACATATAATATATATAAATGTATTATTATAAATTATATAAATTATTTTCTAATGGAAGCCTATGAGATTTTTTTAAAGAGCAATCTGCTTGTTCTAGGCTTCATGCATTGATCCTAGAAAGACAGTCTTTTGTAGGGACAGTGGAGAAGCCATTTTCTAAAGGAAGGCAGTAGTTTCTCACAGAGCCTACAACCCTACAGAAGTCCCTCAGAAAAATTCCTTTACTGACTCCACAGCTTGCTCAACAGAAAAAGCTCACAACAGAAGTGAGCACAGTACATCCAGCTAAAGCTAGTCCCCACTTTCCTACTTAGGAAATAATCTCCCCTGCAGCCTTCCTCTTATCCCCATCCCTCCGAGGGCTCGGCTGACCCTGCTTTTGGCCTCCTGGGCAGCCAAAGAAACTGCTCTTCACGGTCCCAGTTTCCCATAGCATCTGTTGTGACCCCTTAAAAAGATCTCAGCCCCTGAAAGTCTGATGGTGCAGTTATTTCTGGGCAACCTCTCCAGAAACTTTTATATGGTGGGATCTTTATATATCAGGGAGGTATTTTGTAACCTCAACAACCAACATGACCAGGGGACATTGTACAGTCAGTCTGCCTAGCATAAAGCTACCCAGGGCTACCTAGGAAGAAATGACATGTACAGGGACAAATCTGAAATACTACAGATTTTTAAAAAGAAAAAAAAATATTAATCTGTCAGCATTTCTTAAGTTTCACTGTCATATCCAAGCTTTGGTTGCTCTTTCCTAGCCAGATCTTATCTTGCAAACCACATGCTCTCAGTCCAGACAAGGTCATAAAATGCCTGGCGAATGAGGCATGCCTTGTATTGAGGCTTGAAAGCCAAATCACTCAGGTTATCCAGACTGCAGGATGATGACAGCTTCCAGAGAGGAGAATTGTCCTGTGTCCATGCTTAGTTATCAGAACACCAGAGCTGTAAGCTTCAGCCCTCTATTTGATCTGAGCATCTTGACGTTAACATACAAGGAGTCAGTTGGTCTCCAAGGACTGCAGAACCAAAACATAATGAGTTTTAAAGCTCAAACCACAAACTCTGAATTATACTCCACCTGCATTTCATAAACAGGATTATGCTGGACTAGCCTATTTTGAAATATGACCACTTCTCATATGGCTGGGCTGCCCCAGCTCTGCCTTAGGCCTTGGATGTCTGCCTTCATCGGCTCTTACTAGTTTGTTCCACCTTCATCATTGACTCATGTAAAACAATGCTCATTGGGTTTCTTGTGAATTTTCCTTCTGCTGTGCAATGAGTATCACAGAAGTTTCTAATAGAGGTTTTTACCGGTATCAGTTTCTAATTTGGGTTTGGGAAAAAATAATTGGGAAGGGAACCTCCTTCTCAACTGGGGTTGATTTTATTCCAGCCTGTAGGACATCTCTCATTTGAAGAAAACCTTTCCCATCTGGAACAAGGATATACTTTGCAGCCCTTCAGAGCTGGGCACCATTTTGCCAAGTTACATTATTTGACCAAAATGGTCTGTGAAATGCTTGCTAATTGCTACAAGATTTAAAAAGGAAAAGAACAGACCTGTTCAATAGGGTTCCCCTGAAGCATTTTTGCTCAGTGCACAGTGGTGGAACAACAATGCAAAATGTGCCCTGCTCACTGAACACCAAATTACTGGGATCATTTTCTAACAGTGAAAGAAAGAAAAATATGTAAAGGTAATTATGACATTTTTCATTGTTTTCAATAAATCTAAGCCTCTAATTACCCTAACTGTTTATGGGAGGGTTTAGATGAAGTGTGTTAGCTCTCTCTTTCCTCAGGGCTCAACAGTTATAGGGCTTGTTTCACTAATCCCAGATTATTCTTTCATTTTTCCTTGCTCCATTAACCTGTTTGCATTAAGAGATCTATTTAAAGAAGTTTGCAGCATTTACACTGGCGTAATGCTATTGATATAGAAATTAATTGAGCCTGTTTCAGTCTGTTTGACAACAGAACAAAATACTGTGTTTTCAGGGGCAACTATTTACAATGCAGGATCCTTCTTAAATTCTTTATTTTTTAACATCCTTCCCTTGAATTTCCATTTATTTCAAGTGGCAGTCTGATATCCAGCTGGTTTCTGTATCAGTTTAGTAACCATACCAGTAACACAATTCAAAGTGAGTCTAAACCAGATCCTGAGAGTGGACACCCCTAAACCCCTTAAATGGACACAGGTCCATTGGAAACTGGTTCTCTAGACAGATTTTTCTGCCTAAAGAGAACTGAGTCCAAACCCAGAGCTGACAGATGATGGTTCCAGCTTTGAATTTCAGGTGCTTTCATGTGCCTCTCAACACCACACCAGACTGCAAGTGCCTCACAATCCCATCTAGCTTCATTGCAAGGTGTGCTGGGTGGTTGGGAGTGACGGGCAGTGCTGCTGAGCAGGACCTTTACAGAGGTGGTGGTAGGAGTTATGCGTTTCATCTATTCAACCATGTTAGACAACTCCTCTATGTAGGTGTCTTTGGCATACAGGTCTCAGGGACTCCCCTGGTGTCACATCAAAGGATCAGAGGAACTAGATCTGTGCTCCAGAAAGTAGAGGGCTCTCTATATTGATGCTCCCCCTGTTTCTCAAGGGCTTTTCATCCACAAGGCATCCACAGGTTACTGTGCATGCAGGTTACTTCACTTCCAGGTCCCTCTTTAGCGAACAACTGCGGCAGGGAGACAGACGGACTAAGGGACAGCACACCAGTGTCCAGACCTTGTATGGACAACAGGAAATCCACACCACCTGGCCTGGAAGCCACAGGGTAAAAATATGTAAAATACGTGCATTATAAGCAAGGCCAATAAAAGGCTTAGGGTAGCTACTGGGCTGTGCCTCCGGTTAAAATACAAACTCTATATCATAGATTAGCCTCTAACTAGAATAAACCAGTAATCAGATTTTCAGAGATAGGGATCTATTTTGTATGGTGCTAAGCATTCTGGCCTTGATCAAGCAGATTATTTCTGAACAACTTTAAATCAATTGGAACAGTTTCTGGATAGACCGCAACCTCATTTATGTGCATCTGAAAGATTATTCCAGTTGCATGAGCTGGTTTAATAAAAAACATTGGCTCTACCTACCAACCCTGACTTGCTTATGTCCTTAGACTATCATGGCTATATTGCTGCTACCCCTGTAACACGGGCATGTATATCTGCAATCATATGGAGCCAATTAGGTGACTCATTGACCATTAACACCCATCATTTGGATAAACACACCTACA
>VYZW01010300.1:73932-91802 GCA_013401315.1 Balaeniceps rex
AAATCACATTTTTCTTAGTTTAACTTATTTTAAGTTTGCATTTAAGTTTTGTTCATGGTTTGAAGTCCTGGACAATTTTTCAAAGAACACTTCTAAGTTATCACCATTTTTATTCCTGCTAGTACTGATCAGCCTCAGGGGAAATAACAAGCCTTTCTCTTGTGCAGAACTGTAAATGCAAAATAGCATTCTGTTGAAATACATAAACCTTTTGTGTCTCACCATGATCTGAGAATTATTAGCAGGGGCGTATCCTTTAATAACTTTGAAAAATGAACAAACTTATAACAGCTGGGAAAGGTTTTAACANAAGAGCCATGACAGTGATGGGAAGAGAAATGCACAGAAAAGAAGAAAACACTTCAAAAAGGAAATGCACATGATGAGCAAATAAATCAGGATGAAGTGGACTGTTTTAGCGACAAACTTGCTGATGTACTGCAGATTAGAGAAGCTGCTGTGAACTGCTCTGAGAAGCATTTTGCTGACATTAGTTGGTGATTCTCCTCCTTCCCTCCTTATTTCTACAGGGAGAGTTGGGAATCACTGGAACTTGCACGTTTCCTCGATTTATGACCCCAGAAGCAAGCAAATCCACTGTGCCTTCTATGTTGGCTCAGAGCAATGATACAGAGCTCCCCATGGCCCAGAGACATACACATGCTCTAACCTTGGCTGAACCCTTCTGCCATTAGTCTTGATAATTGATGGAACCCAAGGAGAAATGACTGCAGTTTAATAACATTTGATGGTTTCTGGGTGACTAGTGGTGTGTGACTAAAGCAACATTTAGGTTAGGCATTACCCAATGCTTTTCAATGGAGGCCACAAGGGTAAAGGAAAGCAGGAAATGTGGAGGAAGAAGGTCTCAAAAAAGTGGAAAATAACTTCTCCATACTCCTATTCTGAGTTTCTCCTTATGAACATGGCATTTTCTGACCTGTTGATGTGGCAGATGGAGACCGTTCCTCAGGTATGAAATCATTGATTAAAACTCGCATAAATAAGCAGAGCAATTTTACATCTGTTTCCCAGGTACAGCTGGACTTAAATCTTCTTGTCTCATTTTCTGCTGACATAAGAGCAAAAGTAGATCCAACAATAATTATGGAAAATCTTAAGGAAACAGATTTATTAAGATCCATTATGCTGGCGACCTGTTTGTAATATCTTGCAGGACCAGAGTTCGGTCATGTGAAATACCCACCCACACACCCCTAAAGCCTCAAATATACCTAAGCAAAATGGATGATATTACTTTTTAACTTTGCACTGCCATTATTCATATCTGCCATATGTAGATATTGCAGCATTATGCATGAGCGCACATTTCACTCAGATCACACAGAGCTGATCAATTTTTATCTTCCTTTAACCTACTAATATTACTAACATTACATTGCTATCTTTCATGAGCATAGTGAGAAAGTGAGGCCAGCTCTCCACTAGAAACGATTTTTCACTCTAGCTGTAGTTGTAAGGTCCCTAGAACAATGCCGCTCACACTGGCCTACTAAACTGTTTAACCAGTATAGTATGTATCAAGCTAAATAAGCTATCTGTTCTGGAATAACCATATGCTAACGGTATAGAAACAAAAAACCACATTTTGCACTGACAAATTCCCAAGAGATGCTCCCTATATGGGCAAATTTCCATCCTGCCAGAAATGATCTGTTTCCAAAAGGGAATATCAAAGACACCACAACCTAGAACTTTGTAATATGAAAAAATACAGCTGAATATTCTGCACCAAATACCCAAAGTCTTTATTTTTTCAGCTAAAGGAGAATCACTAGTGATTGATAGTTGTTAAAGACCATTGACATACACATGATAAGTTCTGCTAACCAGCAGCATAAGGCAGTGATGCCTACACATTTAAAGCAATCCACTGCAAATGTTCAGTCCTCTTCAGTCTCTTACAGCTATATCATAGATATTTGGTCCAGAAAGTTGGTAGGACGATCCATGTACTGGAAGCTATGAAATATACAGCTCACAACACACAGAAAATACCTACATAAAACCTTTGGTAACAGAGATCAGAACTACTTAACTCATAAGAACAGAAGAGCAGAAGATACCACCAGCTTCCTCATTTCCTGCAATACTGGAGAATGTTTTTTCCCTTTCAACCTGAAGAAATATGTCTTAATGGAAAACAAAATATAGGAACATAAGAAATATCAGAAGATCTCATGGTCAGTATACTACCATGAGTTATGGTGAGGGGAGTGGTGGAGTAGAATGGTACTCACGGCCAAATTTTCAGGAGCTCAGCATGCAAAATGCTGAGTTGCTTTAAAAATCAGACTGCTGCTTCTGGAGTCTAGCTGGAAGCTGATTTCTTTTGAAAATCTGGCTGTAATAATGCATAAACAATGTTATTCTAGTAAAAGAGCCACTGCTGGCTGCATGTTTAATTTATATGTATTTAATCATCCATGATAATACAGTAAGTCTTGTTGAGTACAAGATGTGAGATCAGACTGCTGCCCATATGTAGAGAACAAATTCATATTAACCACAGTAACACATATGCCTGACTTGGCCAAACCTTTAGCCAAAATCTGGGACTTGCTAACGTATCAATGTGGAAGACATATGTTCTTCAGGATATAAATTATGATGCTTTTCATCATATTACTTGTGCAGTCCAGTTTATGGAGTAAAGCAGCTTAGCAGGGCTTGTTTGGCTGGATGGAAAAAGCATGAATCATAAGTGAAATTCCTATAGCCCGTTTGATAGGCACCTAGTTACTCTGGGCAATGTGGGTTAATAGAGCTAAACTAATAACCAAGATGAGCAAGCCTTTCCATACTGTGTCCCATCTGGAAACACAGGTGACACCACTTGTCTGTCACAGACTTGCTGTCTTTATTACACTCAATTTAACCAGAGAAATCAGAGCTTCTATAAAATAGCTGTTATAAAAGCGCTTGTATACATTTCACTAGACAATTATGAGCCTTCCTTACATTATTTCAATGGTTGCGGCACGTATTTCTCAGGCAAAGCAATTAATTAAATTAATGGTTTAAAATATGCAGGTGCTGTGCCTTGATTTTTAAAATTCCTTCTTTACGTTATTTATATGCTAAATATTATAGTGCTGGGACAACAGATTCCCTGGATACTATCAATCAGGAGCGTATACCCACTTCCCAGAAATTTCTAACACTGCTCCCTTTAACCAGCATTGTTTCTCCAACCTCAAGTCCAGAAGTCCATTCCTCACAAATAGCTGTTAATTCTGAAGTACTTACAGATACCACCTGTGATTCCCATTACCTTAGTTGAGTAAGGCCATCATATATATGGACAGAACGCATTCCATGTCACATTTATGATGTGAGAAAAACAAGCAGTGCAGAGCTTTAATTTGGTATTAACTTTAACAGAAAAAAGAAATTAACACCATGGGTACTTCCCACTCTGCTTTGTTAAGGAAGGTGGGAGATTACAGTTTACCCAGGCCAGCACTATGGACCCTTATGCTCATTATACAGGGTTTGCAGCATAAAATTTAAAGACCAGATGGACAGTCCAGAATTCCCACCTGTATTCAACAGGAATGTATCTATCAGAGGTCCTTCTTGTTGAAAGGCACAGAGAGATAAAATGTTGATTTTTCAGTATCCTTCACCGTAGATGCTCAGCGGATGATTGGGTTAAGACTGGATGGTAAACGAGACAGTGTTGTATGTGCTCTCCTCACTGCAGATATCTTGGCAGGAGGGGTTGCAGGCAAACCACAATTCGTCCCCCAGCACCAACCCAGAGCTGAAAATGTGGGGGAGCTCAGAGCAGAGACCCAGGCACTCTGGGTGTTACAAGCCAGATTTAGGTCTGGATGCAATGTATTTATGCTAACATGGCATTAATAGAAACTATTAATCCAGAAGCTTCCTCTAGCTTAGCCAATGGCTTTCCCTGTGCACTAATGAGACCTGCTGAGAGTCGGAGCTGTTCTGCAGCTGAGCCAACGAACCTATGTGGTGCAGATTCATCACCTCTTATCTCTGCTGCTTTGGGCAGCTCTGTGCAATTCCCAGCTTCCCAGCACTCATGTGTCCTTGAAAACTGACACGTCTCCTCACCCTGCTCAGCATTTCTTGTTGGAGACCCAATGAAGTGAGCTTTTAAGCTCAAGGAGTTTCCCTGGTGCAGCAGAGAGGAGTAGCCTTACAGCCATGAAAGTACCTGGCATTTGCTTAGGTGTCCTGTCCACCTTTGGCATCTTAGTTGAGGTAGGCAACATCCTGAACTCAATAGGGTTAAAACCAATCTGCCAAATGAGGCAAAGCATGGAAAATATGAAGACAGCTATTTGGTAGCACATCTGAACCCTAGCACAGCAATACCATCTGCAATCACTTAGAGGTGCCCCAGTAAAGCGCAGCCCGGAATGCCGGGCTAATAAAGTGTCAGCAGCAGGGGGATTACGAGAGAGATTTACAAGAGTGCATGAGTTTAGTTGCTGCTGGAGACATCCGATACACTCTGTGTTTGATTCCAGGCTTTGAGACAGCAATGAAATAAGCCCGCGGACTTGCGTCGAAAAGCGTTTTAAAGTGAAAACTTCTACCCCGTGTACCTGCAGGAGTCCCGGCAGTGCTGCAACTCGGCACCTTGCTTGCCAGATGACTCTGAGGCTGGGTGCTGCTCACATCTTGTTTTTTAAATGGCAACAGAGGTAGGCAGAGAGGCAAACTGCCTGCCTCCCTGGCTCCAGGGATGACAGTCCTAAGGCAAGACGCAGAGTTAGTGCCCTGATATGGCATGCAGCTTTCTCCTTTTCCCACTCCCCCCGCTTAAAGCCTGTATAAACCGTTAAGTTTGGGCCAAAATTTGCCAGAGCTATAGGGAGGTAAGATCTGAGGATTTTTCTCAGGCTCATTTCTAATTTTTAAATAATGGTCTTAAATAGACATATGATTGCTATTTAAATCTAAATTAGATGAAGCGTGAGTAAACATACTGTAGTGAACACATCAACCCTGGAGAGCTTGATTAGTGGAACAAATGCTGCTTTTTCAATCTATAAGTGATGAACTTCCCAGCTACGTTTTCAAATGTGTTTTCCTTTTATGAAGTGGACTTTCCAGGAGGCAATTAGAATGACTTGGGCAAAAACAAAGAGCAAAATATTTTCCCTTCATTGTCTAAGGCAACATAAATAAGTACCAAGCTTATTACTCACTCCCTTAGTAAATGAAAAGAGAAAACATTTTGTGCTTTGTTTCTGCATCTGACACATAAATGTAAAATGGGTAATAACCTCAGCCACAGCTATGTCACTTATGGCAAAGCTGGCCTATGGCTCCAGTGGAATCACCTATATGATAAAGCTTTGTATGTGCTGAAGTGTTTGCAGGATGAAGCTCCTCACCACCGATGTATCAGACTGCCTCTTGGCAGTTCGTCAGACTGACAGCCCAGCAGCCCAAGTGCCCTATTGAAGATGTGAGGGACTATGAAAGCAGAAAAGGAATGGGAACAAGGAATGCACTTGCCCAACCTAAGAAAGTAATTGGAGATATTGTTCACCTTGGATATTCATCAAGCCTGGAGGCTAAATTCTGGCCCCATGGGAGCTGGTGGCAAACCTCCATTGATTTCAGTAAGGTCAGGATTTCACTAGTGATTTATGGAATGAACTAACATGACATTTTAACAATCAGTTTTAGTAGTTGGAAGTGTTATTCATTGCAGAGGTAAAGCATTGTTTGATTTTATGTGACAGTGTACCTTTAAAAACAGGCAACCTGCAAAGCAACAATATAAAATGCAGCACTTAAATTACATTATGATGAGGAATGACACCAGGGAAGGAAACCAGGGAAATGTTCCCTTTCATTCCTCCCATACTTTCAAAAGTCAACAGTTATGAAGACAGTGTTACGGGTAAATTTAGATCACCTTTCCTCAACTTTAGAGCAGTTTGTTTGCAGTTTCTTTCATTTCTGGCAAAACACAGGGGCTTGTTTTTCAATATGAACTATGCATTTTTCTGAGCAAGCACGACAATCCACCAACACATGTCAGTTGTTCATGGGGTGTTACAGGACAAAGAAGAAAAACCAGGTCTCCTATTCAAACACATCTGGCTGAATATATACATTAATAACAGCTATAATAATCTCTTTGTAAACTCTGTTGTTAACTCTGCCATTCATAATAATTTCCATTTTCAGCTCCAAGTTAAAACAACACCAGGAGAATTATACAGTAGGTCTTTGGACAACTTAAAAAATTTTCAGACCTTAATGAAAGAATCACTTGCTTCCTGTAAAAATCAGATCTCTGTGGTTTGAGATTTGCTGCTACCGTGAACAAAAAATGCTCTAAGCAAGGGCATAAAAGCATATTTACAAATAGACAATAACTGGTTTTATTATAATAGCATGTTTTGATTTCTGATTTGATTTTCCTTTGCTCTGTTTTAGTTTGGGTGGGATTTTTTTCAGAGCGTATATTTGTCATTAAAAATGTGACTGCAGGAAGAGGACTGAAAGGTAGCTGCATTTGCCTTCCCCAGCTACAGATCAGGACAAGAATACATTTATCCCATAACAGTGGATAAACTTGCCCATTTCTCCATGCTGAGGGGGGGTGCTGGTTCAGATTTGAAGCTTTTCAGCAGACTTTCTTTCCGAACACCATCAGCTGTGCTGAGTTCCGGCTACTCTGTGCCTGCCAGTCTCAGCCGTAGCTCTCCAAAGCAAATCTTACATGATTGCAGCAGCAAGACAGAGCAGCGCAGACCCAACCAGCTCACAAACATGCCTTGGCGTTTGAGAAGTTCAAAGCCCATTTTTCCTTGCCTCCTGAAATTCACCACCTTAAATTGGAGAACTTGGTCTGAAGTCCACAGAGGATAATAGAGCTGATGAATAGGACTGTCCACTGGTGTGCGTAGCTGTTGAAGGGACCCTGTCAGTGCTGTGTGTGATGCTTTCTTGGCAAGTTTTGTTCTGAGGATTTTAACTTATAGCTCTGGGAAAAAAAACTGTCACAGTAATGGGGGGTGATCATGTTTTTTCACATTTCTTTTCTTAACTGAATGTTTGGGTAAATTAATTTCTAAAGAAACTTCATCAGGAAAGCCCTTCATTCTGCCTTAATTTTTAAAAGAAGTCAGCAGTGTTCCCAGTTTTCCTTTTGCATGCCTGTTAGCTTTGTTTTTGTAACCCCACTATCATGCTTCTTTGTGTTAATCCATTCCCAATCGTCTATGCTGCATTTTGCATCAACACAAGACAAAAGATCCAGCCCTGACAGAGACTCAGTGCTTCCTCACTCTTAATAAGCACTCTCTAGCCCAATTTAGCTGTTAGTTGCCATTAAAAGCAGCCAATGATTCAGGGGATGAAGCCCTGCAAGCATCTCGCTCTTTTAAATTGTTCCTTTCTACCAAAGCAGGAGCGATTCCAAGCAGTCACAGGTATGCCTGGATTCATTCAACAGACTCGTTCTTCCAGTCCTTTAGAATTGTCATTTTGTAATTGCTTAGGAAAATTTATTGTTTCTTTCAAAACAATGAGGAAAATAAAAGCCTCATTCAAAAACAAATGAGTTTTAATAACCAGCTTTGCAGTAAGGCAAACTGTAGCCTGATCCTGCCATCTTGACTCAAGTCCTGGATTTGCGTTTTAAAAAAAAAATCAACTCTGTTATTGGGTAAGTGACCCCTCCATAGTTTAGATAATTAGAGCTGGTTGAAATTTGCCAATTAAAATGCTTTTATTTCTATTTAAAATGACCCACTGGAAAACAGCTAAAATATCCTCAGAAGATCTTGGTTTTCTTTGTCAAAATCTAGCTTTCACAATTTTTTTGCATTACCAATATCAGGAGAGAAAATAATCTTATTTATTTATTGACATTTTATTACTTGGCCACTCTCTAACTTTCTGAAATTGGCCAAATTTGGAACATTCACCAAGCATGAAACAGAAAAAGGGAAATTACCTAAACACCATCCATTTTGTGATGTGGAATAACAAAAAAGGACAAAAAAAGATGAAGTATTAAGTCCACAGCATTCCAAATCTCAGAAAATTTTTTGAAATATTGAAAGCATTAATATTTTTCCTGAACTCCACAGAATACAAGGAGTTTTAGGCTTTCAAAACTTCCCATAAAATTTTCTGTTGGAGAGAAATTAATGTAATTTCATGGAATCAATTATATGTTCAGAAAGAAAGAGACTTGTGTCTGGATGCATCACAAAGGTGGAAGTTTTATTCTGTTAAACAGAAGGAGGAAAAAAATGTTATCACAGAGGCTTCTTGGTCTGGGACTTGGCCCTGTTTGGGGTGCACAGCTTTTTACACCAGTCACTGGAGTCAATGGGGTGACTTGTAGCAGGGACCTGGGAGAGGGGTGGACACACTTGGCTGGCGGGTTTTGGAGCCGTATGCTAAACAGCCAAGAAATGCGTTCCCCACTTTCCCCCATCCAACTCCAGTGCTCGACCCTCATCCAAAACACTGTCCCCCATGCCACCTTCTGCCCTTTTCCTTGCACCTTTGATTGGGTGCACAAGCTTCAGATCTCCTAGCTCATCCCCAGCTACAACTTCCTCTCTGCTGTGTTACCGGAAGGAAACATTTACATCTTCTTCATGGCTCAGTCCCTTTGGAAGATTCCCCCCCCCCCGTTCATTTTTCCTATCATCAGGAATAAAAGCATACCCAGCAGCGCCTCAACACTCCTCGAAACAAATGTTCGCCAAGCGAGACATTTCCTACCATGGGCTGGCAGATAGCCTTTGCCGCCGTGCCGCGCAGTCCCCACCGATAAGACCAACACCGCTCAGGCCAGCGGGTAGCTCGGTACTTTCACCTCTGACACCACCTCTGAAGCCCCTGCTTCCCAGCTCCCAGAGACTTTCTGACCACCTCAAGGCATTTAGGGAGCATCTGTAAACTAATCCAGATTTGTTCGTAAAGTTTCGTTCGTAGTTCCCCTCTGGCCAGGGAAAGACCGAACACAAACCCAGCTTGATGCCAGAACAAAGCCATTCAGATGAGCCCGGATTCCCAGCAGCACGAAGCATCAGCACCATCAGGAGATGACACGGCAGCTCGCCATGACTTTCACTATCTGATCAGACAATTTCTTAATCAGCAGAGACAGTGCTCGCTGTCAGAAAAATGTCGTATGAATCAGCTTTCATCTGCGGGGAACATGTTCTGCTTTTGCAAATTAATGGGTGTCCAGTTGTTTTCCATATTCATCATGCCGTACAGCACTTCCTTGCCATTCCCAGGCTCTCCTGGTCCTCGTGGCTGCAGAGGCTCAGCACACAAATGCAAACGAGCTTTCAGCAAGGGAAATCAAAGCTAGCCAGGGCAAAATTACCCTTGTAAGTGGAAGCTGGATGTCCAAGCACAGTGGGAAGGTTGTGATTATAAACACCTGAATAGGCCTTTTTAACAGTTTAGTGATAGATGTGAAAAATACCTCTCATTTAAAAGGAGGGAGTTTTCCAAGTAACAGATTTGGTATTAGAAGAGTAATAGATGCCAATAATTTCCATAATAAACATCCTCCATTTAGAATTCACAGTAGAAACTGTCAGCTTAGTTAACATAAAATTAAGACATGATTTCTCAACTCCTCGCGAGCTTTGTGTTTCGCTGAAGTAGTTTATGAACCACATTTGCTCTAATAAAGTACATGTATTTGCATATCACGACCACAAGAGAGAGCTTTAGTGTTGGATGTCGTGCACTGCTGGGGCAGAGGATTCAGGCGGTTCAGTAGCCCAGGATTTTTAACCAGCACTTTTTAAGCATGATGAGGATACCAAAGCAAAACATCTAACACAGACGGCAAAACAATTCCCCATTTTCCACAATACAGGCAACCTCCACGTGTCCTGAAGCACAAGTATTTGAGAGGCAGGTTTTCAAAACTGTGTGACATGTAGAAACTGCCACTTTTTGCTCAGGAGAACGAGTTCCTCTGAAACTGATCCTAAAAATTTACGAGCAGCCTCAAGAAGATGCAATTTGATGGGATGTTTCCAAAAAGAAGGTGTGACATCCATTTTAGCTCTGTCTTTACAGACTGGGCTGGGTGGTAGCATCTTCTATATAGACTTATATATAAAACTTGTATATAGCCATACATAAGTGTACATATATATATGTATGTATGTATGCATATCCAATCTTTTCCCTCCACCACCCTTCTCTGCTTAAACAGCCTCCCAGTTCTGGCCTGCTAAGCAGCTAGTCTCATTACATTCAAACCCTTACCTAAGACTAATTTCTCCCATGATATCCATAAGGACTTTAATAATAATGATTATACTGCAGTCCAACCATCTCAAGCTCTCCACCCATCTCCTCCCTATTGTGTATTACCTTCCACTCATTTTCTCCCAGATAAAACAAACTCTTGAGGGCAGAGACCTGCTGGCTCTTCTAGTCTTCTTCTGGGTGTTGTAAAAGTAATAAGGCAATATCACACATAAAGCACAGTATTCAAATGATACTGAGTCAGATGTAAATGAGGAAAAGCAGGTCATTCAGAGTTACCTCACCATGAAGTGTCTAGATGCATTGCATTCCTGCAGCTTCCCGGATATGGTATGTAATGAAAATGGTGAATAATCTTGTGTGTGTATTATACCTTTCATCCCAAAGAGTACTCAATTACTTTACTAATTGACTGTGCAAAGTATCTACATGAGAACCTCTTTGCTCATAAGCAAAATGCAGCCAGGGCACCGGCTGGAGCACAGGGCCAGCATGATTCCCAGAAAGTCTTGAGACAAAATCATGGGCTCTGGGGAAGGCAGAACAGAGGAGGAAAATGAGAGATTCGGAGATGACCTTTAACTTGATGTTTCTCTGCCTTTGCCCAGTTTCAGCAGAACAACCGTTTGATTGTGTGCGAGACGTGCATTTGCACGCAGTCACCATTAAACAGACCACGTCTGCAGGAGCTGATGTGATACTGGGAGTGACTCCTTCCCTTTGCACTGAAATAAGAGGTCTGGGCCTGATTCTGAAACACGCTGAGCACTTACAATTCCCTTGGATTCAGCAGGACCAGCCCTAACTGTAGCTCTTGAAATACCACACTGCAGCGAGTATTGGAAAGGTTGCTACTTGCTATAGCTATGTATTCGTTTGCTTTTAGAACATAACCCCTGGATGTTTCTGAGTTACTTTTTTTTGATGTCATTAACTGTTTTTAACTAACACCTCAGAAAGCTTCCTTAAACTTGCAGTGGCCTATTACGCATCCGGAAATATGAGAACAGCAAAACCTTTCCCTAGATAGAACGTTTTTTCAATACCAAAACACTTGATGATGCAAGCGATTTTACTATCTGTCTTACAAACAGGGAAACTGAGGCACAGAAAGTGAAATGACATACAAAGCCAATCATCTGCTAAAAGCAGATCGACCACCCAGGGTCAACAGCAGCTTTTGAAAAGACATGCTTCTTCCAAACACGTAGAGTACCAGCAGCTGCTTCAGGAGGTGCCTCCGTCGGTTGCTCAAGTCCTACTTACAGCAACAGGATTTTGTATAGTTAAAGGAATCTGTGCTCACAGATCTTCTTGTAAGCATGGAGCCAGATATATCCTCTCATTTCATAACACGCATATGCATCTTCTAACAGGCATTGTCTATCTCTTCATCTGTACCACACTCATCAGATTACACTATCTGAAACTTCTTTTTCCCCCAAGAGATCATAAAAGTTTCAGCATTTACTCAAAATGTTTTGTCGTGTTTTCAATTTGACAGACTGTGCAATGGCTCCAAAGATAACACGGCAGCTGCCAGTGCTTCTCATGTGTTGAGCTGAATTGTAGATGCCTGTCTACAATGGCATGTTTCCTCAGTAGTTTTAGATACTCTGAAACAGAATTTTCCAGTCTTCTCAAATATGTAAGATACAGGATGGCCAGCAGCTATTCAGATTACACAACAGTGACATTTTTGAAAGCCAAGAAGAGGCAAAACAACAGTCCTCATGGTGCACAGCCTCCAGCAGAGCCCTCCTCCAAAGCGCCTTTGGTTTCCTCACCTCTATACTCTGCTCAAAGCCCTGAATTAGCTGTTTGTTGCCTCTGCTCACTGCTTTGCCTCCTTTCTAGCTCTCAAAGGCTAAGGTTTTGCCCACTCCTATGGCTCTTGGTGCTGAGGCTTTGGCAGGAGACTTGTGGTCTCGAGCTGAGGCTCTCCAACACACTCTCTTTCCAAAGGTGCCTGGGAGTGGGATGCTCAGAGGATGAGATGTCAATAGACAGAACTGCCTGGGACGTTTTCTCCCGCTTCCCATCGCAGTATAACTGCCCAGTAATTTCTCCAGCTCCTGGAAGTCTTTCTGCCATCGCATAGAAAGGGACTGTTTTCATTTATACATCTCTGGTGCAGGCAGTTCAGCATGGAGGCAGAGGGCAGGGTGCAACAGTAATTTACACACCATAAACTTTTGTAGGTTTTATTCACCTCATTGGTCTGGTATTAAACAGCATCGCGTGGCGACAGTGTGAGCTGAGAGCAATGGTGCTGGCTGTTGACTCGGTGCATGCTCTGCCATGCAGGAGTTTACACCTCCCTTCCCTGTCAGCTGTGGCAGAGAAGCGGGGAGAGCCACTGAACGGAGGAGAGGCTTGTGGTGGAAAAGAGGTGGGAACAGCGCATCCACCACATAATCAGTCCTATATATGTATTACTGTAATACGTAAAAGTCAGCTAGGAGCTGTACGTATGTAGCTATCTATACACAAAGATGCAGTCCCTGCCAACAACCAAAACTACACAGAATCTGCCAAGAGTTGATGAAGGTAAAGGAAAAGCCCATTAGGAAGCATAAGACAGTGACTTGTATGAAAAATATCTCGGCATAGGTCTTTCTTGACCAGTGCAAAAACACTTGGGAACAGCAGTATTTTGTTTGAAATGGGAATCTAGAGAGGTAAAGAAAGTGTGATTCAGACTATTTATCTGAATCTGACAGGGTCCACGGTGATTCCCTTTCAGGGAATCCTTGTATTGATTCTTTTGTCCCATGCGTGACACACAGAGTTTAATAACAAGGCCAGAAAACTAAAAGCAGAAGCAAAACAGGCTTCATTAAGGGGCATCGTCAGAGGAGGAAACCTGCAGAGGAGATGCAGAGCTTTACCATCTGCAAAAAACAATGCAAAACTTTCTGCTGGAAAGGCTCCTGCTCCAACAGCTGCAGTTCCTGGTGGAGTCATTCCCCTCCAGTTCCCCTCCAATTCCCATGGAGAAAGGTCCCAAGAAACACTGTCCTGACTTAGCTGGTTAGGATTGTCTGTGTGAGTTTTCAGAAATTGATTTTGGCCAGTAGCACAGATAATGGGTTAATCCATCAGCATAGGCTTTATGCTTTTTTTGCCTGTCATATCCTAGCTAGCACCAGAGGGTTCTTTTGTGTACCCTGAAGATATTCTGGCCTAGAAGAAATTGCACTGGATAAGTGTATTTTTTTTATTTTAGGCAAAGAAAGGGAAAATCTTCAAGCATTATTAACAGCTCAGCCTTTTCTGGACCAGAAAACAACTCTAACATAGAACAGCTGCATCTGAAAACAAATTGTTTTTAATGCTCCTGCATTGCCTCACCTGAATAATAGCGTTCAGGGCTTTGTTTCAAGACTTAATTTGTTATAGGAAGTTAAAAAAAAAAGACATGCACGCAAATAACCCTATGGAAACTTTTGCCCACAATAAGTGTCAAGCAGAAGGAATGTTATTGATTGCAATAGATTTACACCCATAATGAATTTGGCCGTCTGGTCAAAAGTCTAGTGGGTGTGTAAATGGGGAGGTGAAGTGGGGAATGACGTACGTAGTGGTTTATCTGGAGAGCGGAGCCGCAAAATGTTGTAGTTACACTTAAGTTTTATTAAAAATGCCATTCTAACGAGCCCTAGTGGCCCCAGCACACGGAAAGTGGCTTGCTGTGTTTTGAATGGCACTGAGTAACACCCCAGGGCCTTAAATCAGTTCAAGATGTGTTGGTGGCGTCTGATGTTAAGCATAGAAGGGAAATTCAAAGCAATATAGATTTAACCTAGGGACCCTTCTTTTGCCTGATGCTTATCAATAACGCAAGCGTAAGTAAGAGCCAGGAGAAATTTGGTACCGAGGCAGAGTATTGTATGAATGTGTGATTTTATTAGCAATATTTTTACTGTGAGGTTTGGATAACCAATCCAAGCAGCAAGACATTGAAATGTGGACAACAAAGAGATAAAGTCAGATATTCCGTCCTGTGCATTTCTGCAGACACCACTCGATGTACTGTGCCCAGGGAAAATTAAACTGGGGGAAAAGAAAGAAGCAGCTTTCTTTACAAGGCAAATGGAGGAAGAAGAAACAGCCATGGGGTGAGTGGGCAGAGGAGTCCTGCTACACATCTCAAGTCAGAGAGGTGGCTGAGGGACTTGTTACACTGCAACAGCTGACCACAGAGGACACTAAAGACAAGGAAAAAAAGGAAAATGTGAAAATACTGCTAATCCCAACTATAAGGAACTCACATACTTATTTGCATTTATATGCAATGCTTTGCTAAGAAATTTAAGTGGAGTGCCCATGTCATGAAGCATGGATAAGACAAGCCCTATGTCTTTAATCCAGGGCTGTGCTTCCAAACCTTGTCATAGCTGGGACACTTCTACAAAAATGTCTCAATGTCTCACCTGTTTTGATGGGACAGTGAAAATTATGGTTTCAGAGGTATTACTAATGCCAAGAAGTATTTGCCAGGTATTTGGATTTCACATAAGCTGCACATATTTGCCACCTGCCAGAATCAAACCTTTGCATTCCAGGCTTTGGGATGAAAACCAGAAGACTGAGGTGCACCTCTAATGCCATGTGGATGGCATGATGAGCTTGGATGGTTTAATTTGTCAACGGCCATAATGGCAGCAGGAGCTTGAAATCTGCTGAAACCCTGAATGTCCTTTACTCTCTATCTATGTGGTCTGGAGACAGACAACCACTGAGTCATGAACAGCAATCACTAACTTATGAGACGCAATTAGAAGGGAACCCCAACAACCACCTAATGAAATGCCAAGGACTTGGCACAAATACCTTTGGTGATACAATGAAGAAGGAGTCTTAAACTCTTACCTTAAGCACTGCTTGCTTCCTTCCCACACTGACAGCTTTAGCAACAACGTGACTTAGAATGTCTAATTATAGGATAATTATTGTTGTTGCATTTGTAAAGGTCAGTCAGTAGAAGCTAGGACCCTAAGGGAATGGAGACAAGAAAGGTGAAGGAGGAAATGAGAGGAGCAAGGTTCATGGACTTTTTGACCAAGTAGAAACAGAGAGGGAAATACGGCCTTTCTCTGTAACTGGACCGCAATTTGTAGTCGTGTAACAGTAATGGTTTGTGCTCACGACTAAAGGCCAATCTTCTCCTGGTATAAATGTGAGCTAAGATTCAGGCCATGTCTCTTGCCTTTCTCCATACCTACAATGCCAAAGAACGAAGCCACTGTGGGTGGTGATATGGCCAATTACAACCCAGGCAGGTCATTGCATCTGAAACTGTCTACTCTCCTTTCCTGCTTCCACATTGCCTCAATACAAAGGAGGCAGTTTCTGGGCTGAAGCTTGATTTTGCTCCTAAGATTAAGGAGAAGGTAAGAACTGGGGAAGGGAGGAAAGACAACTCCAAATATAGCTGGCATAAAAGCATAGGGAAGGTGGACTCAGAAACTGAATAGCATGTTATTACTCCCATATTCAGTGACTACCATCTAAGAAAGCAGAGAACAGAGTTCAGATAGATAAATTCAGTCTCCTTTCAAATCCACAAGAAAGAAATCAGCCATGCTACAGACACACAGGTGATCTTGTTGCTCTTCTCCCCCTCTGAGCTTCCTGCCCATTTTTTGACGCAGAGATGTCGGGGCCACCAAGCAGAGGATCACCCATGGTTTTCAGCACATTTACGTTTGAGTCTGAAGGGAAGGCTAACATTTGTCACCCAGGTACCAAGTTCATCCTGTAAGCTATAGTATATTCTTAAACACTATTTCATTGAAGGGAAGTCTTCTGTGATCCTAACCAGCAAGTAATAAATAAATCCGTGTGGAGATGCTGATCTACATCCACCTCAAGAGCTCAGATTTCACTAGGAGAAAACACGACGCAAGACTGCAACTAGTAGAAAGGAATACTTGAATTCAGGTAATCATCAGAACAGAAGTAGGAGATACTCATTATTTGGACTCCTATCCCCTGTATGAGTAATTGTCTGATCCTGGAACAAAAAATAAATTTGGTGGCTATAACAAAATCATAAATAGACAGCAATAGTGTTGTCAGGAATCTTGAACTTGTCCTGTGCAAATGGGATTGGCACACCTAATTCATTTTTTGTGAGACTTCAAAGAAAATAGGTCAAAATTCCTCACTGCAATTAGTTCAACTTAATATATGCATCTTTGATCTGTTAAAATATAATTATAATTTTTCTAAATTATCCTCATTTCATTGAAACTGGCAAGATATGAAAGTATGGATGGATCTGATCCTAACTGAGGTTCTCCAGGGAATTGTCTTGTTATAAGCGTGTGAGGTGGCAGCCAGGGTAAGTCCATTGCCAATGAGCCAATGCAATTTCTTTACTCCTGCAGTATTCATTTAGTATTTCTGTCACTTCCACACTAGTAGGATGAAAAAGCTTTCTAAGAAAGGAAGTATATAGATTTTAGATTTGTCAAAAATAGGTTGAACATTAGATTAGCTTGAATCCATCTGTATGATTTCAGCACCCTGTAGGATCTATTTCCTAAACACAGAGCAAATTCAGGACATGGTCGCAAAATACTCATCTGAGTAGCTGATTTCAGAGCACTGTAGGAGTTGACATTAGTTAGAATTATCAGATCAATCAGACATAAACCCTAGCCCTGCTGTTGCCCTCTTCAGGCATCCTAAACTTTATTCCTAATTCCACCTGCATTTCTAAGGACATTCCTAACCTTCAGCATTGGACAAGTAAAGAGAAGAAGTCATCACCATAAAATGAAGAGAAAGGAAATCTTCCAAGGTAAAATTTAAAGGGCTAAAATGACTCAGTGGGAAGAGGAACAGAGGAGTTCTGGATAGATTGGTCAAGTCAAGGAGAGAAAAACTTATTTTCAACTCTCATTATTCATGGGAAAGCTACAGGAATGAGACCTAGAATGGACAAATAAACTTAATATATATGTACAAAGAGGATAAACCAAGGGGATTAGAACTCTAGGTGAGATACAAGTATCCTCATTTTCAATATCAGAAGTTATTTATCAAAAATGATAATTTTTTGTGGTTGGAAAAGGGTTTACAAGTAAAAGATATTTACAGATGTGATCTTACAGATAAAACTGTAGTGGAGGGAGATTGTAACCTATGTTTGGCATTTCCAAGTCCACTTCAGTGTTCTCCCTTGCTACTCCCGTGTGTGTGTCTAAGGAGAGAAAGGGAAAGAGTAAATGATCCAGGTAAACAAGCACATTGTGCAACACTGCATCTGGAAAACTGTGTCAGCCTTTAACTTGTTTAACTGGCCCTCCTATGGCAGTAACACATCATTACTGCTTTCCGGTGTTTATTAATGTCATTTTTATGGTTTATTTGTAGCAAGGTTCAAATTCCATGCAAATAGATGTTTTAAAAAATCAGGGGGTTCATAGCCTTCATTATTATATATTGTAACAAGGAGATTGCATTGGATATGGATGGGGCAGAGAAAGAGGCTAATGGAGCAGTGTTTTGAATAGCTTTGTGGTCTTACACAGGATCCCTACCTCATCAAATTCCTTGAAATCCCATAGCTACCAAAATAC
>VYZW01010305.1:6260-66606 GCA_013401315.1 Balaeniceps rex
TTGATAAAGATGTTAAACAGAACTGGCCCCAGCACTGAGCCCTGGGGAACACCACTTGTGACCGGCCTCCAACTCCATTCACTACCACCCTTTGGGCCCAACCATCCAGCCAGTTTCTTATCCAGCACAGAGTATGCCTGTCCAGGCCGTGGGCAGCCAGTTCCTCAAGCAGAATGCTGTGGGAAATGGTGCCAAAGGCTTTACTAAAGTCCAGGTACACCACATCCACAGCCTTTCCCTCATCCACTAAGCAGGTCACCTTGTCATAGAAGGAGATCAGGTTGGTCAAGCAGGATCTGCCTTTCATAAACCCATGTTGACTGGGCCTGATCTTCTGGTTGTCCTGGACGTGCTGTGTGATGGCACTCAAGATGATCTGCTCCATGACCTTCCCTGGCACCAAGGTCAGACTGACGGGCCTGTAGTTCCCCAGATCCTCCCTCTGGCCCTTCTTGTAAATAGGGAACCAAGGTGCTGCTCATCTGATTTCAGATCTCTTCATGCATCAGATCGGTGTTACAGCAATGGCAGCAGTAGCCCTCTTGTAAACACGCTTTACTAGGTCACACAGTGCATTTGTTTCCAATTTACTTATTCCTGGAATTTGGCATATAACTTCTCATCCACAGCATCTGTGGAAAGATTTATTAGAAGGGGAAAAGCAGTGAATAAAAGTCACCTGTCCTGGATTTGATTCCTGGCTTGGCCACTAACTCAGGCCATCGTTATGCAAACAGCCACTTGGTTATCTGGCTCCATGCATAAAGACTTGCTGGCGTGCAGGGCTGGGGCAATAATGCAGGACGTTGGGGGAACATCTCTGCCTCTCCATTTACCCACATATAAAATAGCTCTAAGAATACTTCTCTCCCAAGGTTGAGCTGACATTTATGGGTTTGCTTGGAAATCTTGGAAGGGAAGTTCTATTAAAGCACAGAGAATGATTATTAACTGATGGAAAGGTATTTTAATGAAATATGCTGGCAAGCTTCCCTTTACTGTACGGTGCCAGTGTTAAATAGGCTGCTTGAAGAGCTGCGTATCTTCGCTTTCTGAGTGATTGGCTGAGAAATAATCAGAGCTGCTTCCCCCGGCGCGTTTGTTGCTAGGTCGTTCTTATTTCTTGCCATCTCTCCTTCATCTTCTCCCCAATAAATTCAGCGTTAGCTCAAAAGCTGAAGGAATCCACAGTTGTAACACGTAATCCTCGCTCGAGTTTCTCACCGTTGGGAAGCATTTCTCTGAGTGGTCCAAACGGCACGTACTCCCTTTACGTAACCAGCCCAAAAGCTCAGCCAGCTCTGTCTCCCAAAAGCTTTCACCAGTCCCAACTGCTCCGTGGCATCTGTGCTTTGGCTTAGCCCACACAGGGTAAATGCCAAGGGGATGCGAAGGGAATCAGAAGAGATGCAGAGACGTGGTGTTTGGTTGGGATGAGTTTCTTGGGAAGCACCGGTGGCACGGGTGGCACAAAGCTGAGCTGGGATCTGAGAGAATCACCTCAGTGTGGGGCGATCCCCCACCTGCCCAGCCCCTGGGCATGGTCCTTCTTTGTGAGGTTTGGCATTGTTTCACTTGTCTTAAATCGTTTTTCGGCGTGGAAGGCGCGAGGAAGCAGCAGTCATTCGTGAAGGCTGACGAGCAGACTTGCAGCAAGCGGTCGAACTCCTCTCAGCCCTTGGAGCAGCTGTGCTCAAGACGGGAAACTGCTGCAAGTTCTCCCCATGGGCACATTACCAGATACCATTTCCTTGTGAATAACCTTTTTTGCTGGAATGGACCTAAATGTGCTCTGCTGAGAGGACCATTTCCCTGAGCTGTCCCCATCCAGAGGCAATACGTCCTCGCAGCCAACGACTGCTGCGGACTGAGAAGGCCCCCATGCAACCCGCCCAAATATTCCTGTATCACAGTCATGCCCTCAGCATCAGCAGGGGTAGCAGCTGGTTTTCTTCCGACAGTTTTTCCCTAGGTCTGCAGAAAGAGGTGACTTTGGAGGAATCTCCCAATTCCTCATCCTGAGAGCTTCGGGTTAGCCATAATTTCTGGATGCAGGCTGGTATCTTCTTTGCTCGCACCAGTCCTGCTGGGTGCCATGGAGAAATGAGAACCAGAACTTTGTTTTGTGACCACCTCTAGCTGTTATTACATCTCCTGGAATGGGAAATAGGTTGGTAAATCCACCCGTGTTCATTGAGCCCCTGCCAGCGTGCAATATGAATGGGAAACCAAAACAAACCCACAAACCCCTGCAAGCAGAGATCATTGTAGAAAGATTGACTTCTGCAACCCAGTGCTACCTTCGAGGAATGCAGCGAAAGCCAGCCAAAGACACCATCTGTTTGTGGCGGAACGTGTAAATTTGTATCTATTTCTGAATTCTTGAGTTATGAAACTGGAAATGTCTCAGCTGCAGCGTGCATAGTACATGAAACAGCATGGAGATCCACTCTGTGTTTGATCCCAGGACACGTGGAGCGCCTACTCATATTGAAATTAAATGAGGCAAGACCGTAGCAGCCAGCAGAAACCATTGCAAAACTTCTGTGTCTCCTGGGGCCTTTGCAAAGCTCTTTCAGAGAACTCACCAGGGCTCGCCATGGAACCATAACAACTGCTTGATGAGCCAGTTTCCCACATTATGTATCAGGCATTTCCAGTGCCTTTTCCCCCCAGATCAGCTGGCTTTCTGACTATGAATCACTCAGATTTGTATCAGCCAGAAGCCTTACTGTATGGTCCTAATTTTCAGTTCTTCTGTTCTCTTTCAGCGGTTCACCTCACACCTCTTCTCCTTCTCTCAATGCCTGTTCCTCACACTGAGAGGGTGACTTTTTCACCTCCAGCCTCCTTAAAATGTTTTGCAGGGATGCTCATATCTCTAGGCAGACAAGTCATCCATCATCAAAGGCCAGCAGCCCAGATGGCACATCGGGTCAGAAGCTTTGCAGACTGCTTTGGGCAGCCCAGAGGTGGGTCCCACCTATTGACCATGGGCTGGAACCCTCTGCTTTGGAGACCAGCACTTCAGGTTAACATGGGCCCTTGATCTAGCAACTCCCAGACTCTGATATTAGTGTATATCAGCCTATTGTCCACTATGTCAATTTAAAGTGGTCATTCCTCAGGGTAGGAATTGGCTTTATGAGTGTTTCTAGCCCAGAGGGGCCCGAATCCTTGTTGAATTTTCAGTGTGCTCCTATAAACCAAACAGTAATAAAGATGGGAAAGGGAACAGCCACTGGAGTGTGAAGCATTTCCATGAACTGTTACAGAAATACTAAATACCATTGGCACAGAATGATTATGATGCTTTTTGCAAGCGCGAGTGGTCAAGGTGAACATTTTCTTACCCATGTTCTAGCCCATTCGTCTGGTTGCGAATGAGAGTGCTCTTTCTGATATAACTACACCCCCCCCCCTTGATTAAAGTTGCATGGAGCCTTCAGCTGTGTCAATAGTGTAATTTGCATTTTACTTGGCTTACAAGCCTTGGGGGCTTTGTCTTATGTTATATAGGATATGCTATACAACAACTAGCCTGGAACCAAGACAACATGCGTCTGCATGGTAATGAGCTATTTTCTTCTTGCAAAGCCTGACTCTTGCTGGAAGGATCGTATTCCAGTCGTCTTCCAGTCATTTAGCGTGATTTTTGCATGTATTTTTCAAAAGGTTTTGGCCAGCCACACTGCTTTGGGATGGTATCAACGCGGCTGCTAGGGCTATTTGCTACCAGCCCTCAAGCTGGCAGGGCTGACTGTGAATAATGTGGAACAGGTGAAGAATCAGTTGGGTCCTTTAATTATTGTTCTATGATTGCCTAACATTAGGCTTTTGAACTGTTATCAATTTTTTTTAAAAAATAGATTATTTTATAGTTTTGAGGCATTAGCTGGATGCCATGAAACACTTTCAGCATCCTGAGCGTATTCTTGCTGTCTTCTGATTTCACAGGGCTTGGGCTCTTTCCTATTTATTAATGCTGCCCCTTGGATAATTACATCTCTCCTCCTCTACGATCGCCTCTGATAATATTATAATTTCCTTTAATCTTCATACGAAATTTCATTAGATTCAGGATCCAGAATGAATTTGAGTATTATTGATCAAAATAATGTGCCACATCTTCAAAGAGACCTTACCGCATGGCGTATATCCTTGCAGCTCATTAGAGAAGAATAACTTTGAAACGCAGTCTTGTCCCCTCCCCTGTAATGGGAAGAAATGATCTAGTCTTGATTATACTATTGTTCCCCCTTTCGGTGTAGGATTAACATCAATCAGCTGGACAGCATGATTGATTTTCTAATTAATAAGGCATTTGTATCAGCTTGCATAACCACACAAAGCTTAATGGGTTCCCTACTGTATCTGAAAACTGATTTTGTGTGTGTGAATTTACTCCTACACTTGGAAGCTTTTTAACTAGTGGTACGGCTAGTTAGAGCATCCTTCACGTAGAGCTCTCCAGTGTAGTAAATGCTTTAAAGCATGTTTCACCAACAACCACAACCAGATTTAAAAGCTTATTTTGAACGATGACGTTTGTCCCAAGCCTGAAAAAAATTGAGAGGTGTGGGAAGAAGAGAATTAATGCCCTTCAAGGAGAGCTTGAAATACGGTGGTCAGCACAGCATTGACCCGCAGGAGCCCCGGGGAACAGGGTCTGCCCAGGCTGGTGCGTGGGTTAGGGTCATCCTGGGGCTGCTCCAGCTTACGCCTTGCTGCCCTTCGGTCAGCTTTGCACTGCTTGGTTTTGGTTTATGCTAAAAAAGGGTCCTGGGCTATCGAAATGACCCAACCAGCTTTACCCTGAGCTCTGGGAGCACCTGCATGCTCCCCCATGGGCTGCATGTCGGTGGCAGCTGTGCCCTCAAAGAAATGCTAGAGCATAGAGAGGTCCTAGCCCTCCCGGCTCTCTTAAACGTCAGAGAGAGTGGCTGGAGAAGAGAAAGGCCATTTAATAACCTTAACTCTGCCCTGCGCCAGGAAAACCTGACTCCAGCTGCTGCGGACATGAGACCGGAGGGTCATGGTGTGACCAGGCAGTGACGAGGAACTGGGGCACGTCCTTGGTGAATGAGGAAGCAGAAAACCTGGAGGAGAGCTGTCCCACTTTGAGCTCCTGTTGTGGGTTATGGCAGCTAATTGCTGCGACAGCATAAATGATGTGCGCGCATCAGAGGGTGTGAGGAGCCCCCGCCTCCCCCGGTGTTTGAAGGGCTGTTTGCAGCCGGAGGCATGGCTGCGTCTGCAGCAAGGCACCTGGAGCACGCTGCATGCTGGATTCAATTTTCCTGGCAAGACGGTGATGAACCCAAGCAAAAGCTGAGCAGAGAGGGTGTCCTGCGGGACCCGGCTGCAAGAGAAATACTGGCTCGAGAAATTCTGGTCTGATGCACCAGTTTCTTGCACATGTGACCTTCCCGCACTGCCGGTCTCAGGGGAGAAAAGCTGAAATCAATGAGAAGAGCTGGCATCTCCCTCGGTTCGACTTTGATCTGGCTGCGCTGAGGAAACTGTTCAATTCCTATTTCACATTGTCACGTCTTTCAATGGAAGGGCAGAAACTGCGGGCTCTGCTCCCGGTGTGAATCTCCCTTTGGCAGCACGGTCCCCAGGAGCAAAAAGATGAAACAAAGACTAAATCTTGCAGGCAAACTAAACAAAATGAGGTCAAACATGCTCCATGATTTTAATCTACCTTCTAAATTAAACGCAGTGCGGATGGGAGCACGGTGCAGCTTCTTCGCAGTCTTCTGCCCTGACTTACACTTCTCCAGGCCCCGTGCACTAAATTATAAATCTGACGGCGAAAGCTATACATCAGTGCAGATTTTGGCCCTTAGCCCTTACGTACTGTCTAGAGAACGAACAAGCTTCACAGCGTTAAAATAAATAGACTCACATGCGAGCCCGAGATGATTTAAATCAGCTCTCTGGTGCGAGAAGCAGCGGCCACCCACGCTGTAGTTACCACATCTGGGACAGGCGGTGGGGATGGCAGCTCACAGGCTGCGGGGGGACGGGGGGGCTCGCACCTCTCACAGCTGTAGGGAGAATGTGAGTTTAAAGCTTTGGGGGAAAGAAGGTTCTGGGAATAACCCACCCTGCGAGCTGCACAGGCTGCTGCGGACCACGGTGTGCTGCACATGGGGCTGGGGGTTCCTGGCCGGCTCAAGCTGATGCACTTTATTCCTTGAATGATACGGCCGAAATGGTGATGTTGGTTTAAAAGGGGGTGGTACATCTAGTAAAATGAGAACACCACAATTCGGCTTTAAGCTGTGCTAATCTAAAGTGATTTACTACACGTAACACGATGGCATCTCGTTCTGTGTTGAGATATAATGAGACACAGCTGGAGCTTCACGTCAGATCAGCCCCAGCCTTTCAGGACAGTTTAGGCTCCTGGAGGACAGACTGGTTTGCTGCCAAAGAAAACCCCAGTCTGCATCTGCACCAGCAGCTCCACGCCTCAGAGCAGCAGGCGAGGACACAAACTCTCAAAGCCTTTTGTATAGCGACATCCCGATTCACCTGATATAAAAAGTTACCTGATTTCTCTACCTAGGCTAAAAAAAAATTAATAAAAATGGTGGCTGGAGAAATCAGATGGTGACAACGCGGGACAGGCTGAGTTCATGGAGCAATCCCTCAGGTTACTGCCCGTCAGCCAGGCAGTGGGACCTCTGGGGGGATGCTGTTGGCCAGCTGAGACTGTGCAATCGCTTTAAACCTCCAAGGATGAGGTTTAAACTAAAGTATTTCAGCCCTCCTTGATGAGATTAAAACCACATACTGTTATAATGACTCAGCTGGTGTGTAGTAAGAGAGGAGGTGGTGAAGCGCATGAGCTTTTGCCTTGTACCTCCATCAAGAGAGGCTGACACAAGCCACAGGGCTTGGGGACCTTTCCTCTCCTGGTGCCCCAGCTGAGCAGGGAGGAGATTTGGGGGCTGGAAGTGCCCCGCTCGGCTGTCAGGCCAGGTGCCTCCTTGTCAGAACAGTGAGCAGTGCTGGGTGTGAGACCTCCTGCCCTCCTTCGGATGCTAAAGGAAGATTTCCAGCTCTTGAATTGACCTTGGAGGTTTTCCCTGGTGCTGCTCATCTTCCACGTTCTGCCGAGGCCACTGCTGGAGGCAGACGGCTGCGGCCACGTGCAACCCCGACACACAGCTCTGCTGCAAGAAGAGCAAAACCCCATCACGCAGGCAGGCTGCTGCTTCCTTGGCTTTCTCTTCGCCTCTCAACCTTCTGACAGATACCCATTGATTTTTATATCGTGTATCGCATGGTGCACATATCCGTCTTGGAGATGCTCAGATTGTTGCTGTGATCTTTGATTGAAACAACATGGGATGTTGGAGCACCAAGTGCTAACAGCTCCTCTCACAAGTTGTTAACTTGATCCTCATTTAGATTTTATATTGTCCTATGTTTTATCCTTTTGGGGAGTTTGTCATCCCTAATTAATCTTGGATCATGTAATATTTTGTGTAACC
The DNA here is from genome assembly GCA_013401315.1 of Balaeniceps rex. Classification (NCBI taxonomy): domain Eukaryota; kingdom Metazoa; phylum Chordata; class Aves; order Pelecaniformes; family Balaenicipitidae; genus Balaeniceps; species Balaeniceps rex. The sequence continues at coordinate 13,769 of VYZW01010305.1, forward strand.
ACCTTATTGATTGTTCTAAATGTGCAATCATTTATTGTTTCACTTCGTTGGCTGAATGGCATTTTGTTTTTTGAGACCAGCTCACCCTTTGCTCATCAGTTCGAAATCACTGGAGTTCTTCCATGAAGTCACAGATTCATTATATCTTGTTAATAAAATGGGTTAAAGACATCTTTTATAAATAGTTTTTTTTTCATTTGGTTTCCCCAGAATAGAAAAGAAGATGAAATATTAACCAGGCTTTCCTAAGCAAGACCATCTGTATCTTCCAGTCTTTTTGGCTGAGTGGTGAGAAGTGACAGTCAGCAAGTCCCTGCTGCAAATCCAGCCTGGCCAGCCGGCCAAGAGGGAAGGGCTGGCGTGGGGGATGCTCCTGCTGTGCCGTGATGGTGAGACATCCCGCTCTGTGCGTTTGAAGCCGGACAGGACCATCCCCCGGTAGCAGAGCCTGTTCTGATCAGTTCAGAAGACCTCAGGAAAGACCTGGTGGAAAGCAGATATCTCTGGTCCTCCCCACAAAGGCAGAGTTCTGTCATTTGGACATCCAGGCTGTCTAGTGCATCGCACATACTCAGTCTCTGAATTTCAGGTATTTCAGCTGTAAGTAAAAATACTACTTACTTCACTCAGCACGGTAATATTTTTTATTTAATTTTTTGCTAAGGATGTTTTCTCTGTAATCACTTGAGCTACATCCCCGGCTGATGGCAGCTCCATGGTGGCATCCTGGTGCCAGTGGAGCCGCAGCACTTTGAGAGCGAGGTTACAGCCTATGATACATAACTCAAGGCTGGCAACGGATGAGAAGAGAGAGATGTTTTCATCTCATTAACTGAAAAAACCCTCTCGCTTCCTATCTACAAATACTCTCATCAAATTTCCACCTGCTCTCTCCAGCGTATTAAGCTGTATTCCATGTGTTCCATGCCATATTCCAGCTTCTGCCGGTGAAGATGTAGAAAATTTGATGATTCTTCATCATCTATCCAGGAATAAGCCCCCCTGGGCTCAGGCAGTCTGTGGCTGTGCTGTGCCAGGGATGGCCAGGAGCAGCTCCGTGTCACCGCTGATTTTGGTGATGCTACGGAGATCTCTGAACCCTATTACCAGCCTCTTCCCAATTCTTCCTTGTCCTTAGGGAAGCTGTTGCCTGCAAGACAAAATCTGCCCACAGTATCTCTGACAACAAATGGTTTGGGAAAGCTATCGCACCTCGTAGTTGTGGCAGGACGTTCGCACATCAAGACCTGATCCGAAGTCCATTAAAGCCAGCGGGGTTATTCCCATCTCCCTCCACAGGCTGTGGATCAGGAGACTTCTTGATCTAGAGCGAGCGTTTCCCCAGGAATGGGGTATTACGTTTTCAAACGTTCCCTTCTGTCTTTCAGAAAAAAACCCTCCCATTCTAAAAGGTGAAATTACTTAACTCATTGCGTGTGTCAGCCTTTAAAAAACCCTGCATCTGTTTTTTTCACGTGCAACCAGTCCCTACAGAAACTACAGATTATCCAGGATTAGGCAAGCCCCCTCTCCCAGCTTCAGAGCAGAAGTGCATTCCCATTCCCATTCCCATTCCCATTCCCACCGCTAATGGAGGAGTTAAGAACAGGAGCGTCTGAGCAGCTGCTAATCTCTGGCTAAACCAGAGACCGGGGCAAATATTTTTACTTTCTTGCAGAAATGAAAAAAGGAAATAAAAATCTGGAAACATTTTGTTAAAGGCCAGTTTAAAGCAAAATGTTTAGATACTCTTTTGTTATTTTTACTAATTCATTTTAATTGAATGCCGGTACATTTAGTCTCAGTGGACCTGTGGCTGCAGCAGCTGAGAAGTGGGGAACAGAGGTACCCCCAGCCCCACTTGCCCTCTGCTATATGCTCTGGTGTTCCCCAGAACAAGCACGGTTGTTAAGATAAAGGAATGGTTTGCAGGCGGTATTAGATAGTTTGGAAAGTGCTTGGGAACTTGGAGTGAGTCACGCTGAGCAGGTGATGGAGCGGAGAATGTCAGGGCGGTTATTTGGCTTTTCAACACATCGGGCTCAAAATGAGCGCTATTATTTTTAGCATTATTCACTGATTGTAGAATCTGCTTGAAAGCTGTTGAGGGTTTTAAACGACCTGCAAAAAAGGTGAATATATTCAGGTGTGTAGCACACTGAGGGCTGGGGACTGGTTTGGTCGGACTCTGCCGCGGCACGAGGGGGTTAACTGGTCCACAGCACGATGCACGATGCAGGAGCATCCTCCGATGCAGCACGGACAGTAACTGCTCAGGTGCTATTTGGGAGGGAAGCCTGGGCTTGCAGGAGGCTGCAATGAGACTCAGACTCTTGATTTCTCTTCGCTCGCACAGAGCTGTGGCTCGGCCAGCCGTGCGTGGCGTCACCCAGATGGCCAGGGGAAGAGACGGGCAGAGGGACGGGCTGCGGGATAAACGCCTCCCGGTTCTGTCTCTCTTGGATCGCCTCCTCCTCTCACCCCTGAAATATTTCCGAGGAAGGTTTATCTTTCCTTCATTGCAGAACATTGTGCAGCATCTCTAATATTAAAATCTCTCCTGATTTTCTAGGGGTATTCTGTTAATTAGTAGGTTTCTCCTCCCAACCAGGCTGTAAATGGAAAGAGTACATCCTAAACCGATTGCCCTACTTATGTAGCTACTCGGAGGAATGCTAAGATGGATTAACATGCATAGCAGAAGGCTTATGACCCTGGGAGACAGAAGAACCTGAAATAACCTTAATATCCTGTCAACTTGCATTACCGAACCTCAGTGAACAAGAAGAGCCTATTTAGTAGTCTGTCTTGGAGGAAAAATTCCTATCTTTTATCTAGCTTATTTCTCCCTCTTTTCAAATGGAAGTGTTGTTTTTATTCCTCCTGACTTTATTTTTACAAGGTGTAATAAAGCTGTGTCCCCCCCCCCCCCGCACCTCCCCATCCTAAATAACACCCCCCAGGCATAGACTGGCTCAGCTCCCGAGAGGTGCCTTTGTCATGCTGTTGTGCGGTGAAAACCATCCGTACCCAGCCAGGCCGGGCGGAGGGAGCCGAGCCGACCCCCCACGCTGCTGCGGTGCCCGGTCGTGCCCACTCGTGACGTTACCGATGTCACCCCTCTGCTCCTGCGCGCTCCGTGCACCTGCAAAGCCGGCACCGGGCGGTGGGGAGGCACCAGGCTGCCCACGCTGGGCAGAAGGAAGGTGAGTTGCCTTAAAATGTTATAAATCCCCTCTTTTCAATATTTTATTCTCCTCCACGAATTGTTGTTGTGGATTTCAGAGCTGCCCCAACCGGAGCCCTGTCAAAGCTGTAAGCACCCCTCATACCCACATCAGTGCCTGCTCCTTATGGTCACAAACGCGGTTCGAAGTCCAGACGAGATTTCACCCAAACCCCGGATATTTCGCTGCCCCCAATCTTCCCAAACTGGGTGTCTGTTTCTCCTACCTGTTTGATCTTGCTGGAGAGCTTCATTGTCATCAGACCCCTCTTTTCAATGCCTGGCACGGCTCAGCCCTTCCGAGGCCCTACCATCACATAAATAAATATTAAGAGTTATAATTAAAGAGGGAATGACCATCCCCATAGACCTTTGTTATACATTTAACACAATCCTGCTCCATTTTGGCCCTGTGAAGTTCGCGAGAGTCCATGAAGCTAAACGTACCCCTCGGTGCTGAAGTGACAACTGCTGATGGCTTTTCAGTCCCCTATCCCCAGCATGCTGGGGACAACCCAGCCCTGGCCACCAGGTCTCCAGTCCCAGAGCATCACGGACAGGGCTCCAGCACCGGAGGGGTGCACTTGAATGGGAGATGCAGCAGTGTTCCCGTGGCAGGCAGCACCTTCATCATCGTTAATTATTCCTCCTTCCCTCACCTTTCCACTTGGGGTTTAGCTCAGCCCTGCTAAAAGAGGAGTTATTTCTTTAATGAAAAAAAAAAGGGTCAGAAATGCATCCCACAATTAAAGAGTTCAGTCTAATTAGGACTGAAAAACACACATGTAATTGCCTTACGTGTCCGCTCCTGAGATTCCCTTTCAGTGTTAAATACGTATGGAGCGCCTTCCCTGATAAATGACATTTTTCTTACAGTTCACAGGGAGCAGAACTTACCCTAAAGAGGCAGAAACACAAGGGAAAGAGCTGACCCATGCCGCTACCCCCCCAGGAAGCTCTGCTCCCCCGGCTGCAAGCCAGCCCCGCCGCGAGGGGCATTGGAGGGAACTGGAAGCAGAAAGCAGCCCCAGGGCTTGGGACAATTTCCCATGTCTATGGCGGGGAAAATGTGCTGAGCATAGAAATAGGTCAGAGATGAAGCAGTGCATTCTCCAGCCACCCTGTTTTCCTTGTTTAAAAAGAGGAAGCACAAGAAGCTGCATTTCTGTTCACAGTGAAGGCCTTTGGGCTTGAAAGCCCCAGTAGCAAATGCATAAAGAGGGAAAGCAACAGATACAAGTATTTCTCCTGTATGAAGGAAATTAGAGAATATAGCGAGGAGGCTACATTTTTCAGAAGCAGCAATCTAACTCTGTGCCTGCCGAAGGAAATAATTCAGCTCTTACTAAGGATAACAGTAAAACTCCCATTTAAGAGGATAGCAAGGCTCCTACCCCAGCCATTGCTCGCTGCCTGCGGGTGCAGTGGTTGCTGCCTGGGGCTGCCCACCCAGCCCCTCACTGCCCCGTGCAGGATCCGGTGCCCGGGGGGGCTCAGGGGCTCTCCCTCTGTGGACAGGGTCCGACCTCACCTTCTTCCCAACATGTCCTTTCCCGATGGAGAACCATACCCATGTGTACTAGCAACATGTAACACCATTGCACAGGATGGGGTATATTTTATTAAAAAGAGGTATTTGGAGCTGCAGGGTGTGTATTTTCCATATGAAGGGACTGAGCATTCACCCCCCTATCACGGCCTCAAAAGCAAAGTGTGAAGAAGGGGTGAGGAGGCTGCGGAACCCAGGACAAGCGCTCCGGCTCTTGCTCCGCAGCGGCAGACAGAGGGGAGTGTGTGGGAAGAGGCAGGAGAAAGCCTGGAGCCTAATTAAAAGGTCAGCCAGGCTCTCCTGGCCCTGCGCTCTCCCCGGCTGATGAAGTGGCCTTCTTTACATCATAACCTGTCAAAAATATAAACGCAATATATCAGCCTGGATGCGGCAATTACAGCCAGAGAGAGAAAAACATTGCTCAGACGCCGCCAGACGCCGGGGAGCGCCTGGCTGCAGCGCTTGAGTCATCCTTGCACTTTTCAGTGCACATATTTTATTCCAGCCCAGCTGCCAGTTAGTTTTTGTGTTTATTTTTTCTCACATCGGCAGGATGGGGTTATGGCATTGCCAAGTGTATTTCCACGGTCTGGCGTTGAGGGGTGAGCAGTGGCACAGCTCGCACCATCCGGGGTTAAGAGCTGACCACCGCAGGGTCTTACATTTATGCTTGAGGTTCCAGAAAACTGCTGCAGCAGGGAGAAATAATAATAGAAAAATCATAATGAATGAGGAAGTTGCGGAGTCCAACGCATGAGACGACAAATTGCTTGTGAAATTGCTCAGAAGACAGAGGCAGATGGAGAAAGATGGAGAAACTTCTCTTGACTTTGGTTGGTTAGAAAGAAGACTGAGAGCTCAACGATTGATTCACGAACGTTTTCTCCAAAACCTCTCATAAGTTTCATACCAGCCCTTTCTGCTCAGATTTCCTTCAAAGACCCCAGTAGGGCTACAGGGAAAACCCTTTGTGAAAATTCACATTGATGTCGTTACTGTCCAGGTTATGCTTTTTTTCCACTGCAGTTCAAACCAGCAAACCCTTCACTCTGGACCCTTCCCATGAAGGGGCATGTAAAGTCCACTTGTGGTCTGGAAAATTTAGGAACGGCAAAGAGCCCCTTATAGGACTTTTCTCCTTTTTTTGAGCCAGTTGTTTGGCAAGAAGAAGGGGATGTGCACACCTGCAGGCAGAACCACCGGCGCTGCTGGGAAATAAAGGCAAAGAGAGAAAGCAAAAGGCTGAGGTGGTGGTGAAGCACCAGAGACAGCCCCATCCCGGCATGCTGGTGGGCAACTAAATAATTGAAGCAGTATTTGCTGTCAAGTTCCCATGTTTTCATAGTGTCCCTTATGAAAAAGACTGCACATTACAGTGCTATAAATCCTTATTATCTACGTCTTCACGACCAGAAGCTTCCCATTACCCAAAAGAAGGGCGAATCCCACGAGACACATTAATGGCATTGAAAACTCCTTCTGTTATCTTAAACCTTGATTAATCAACCTTATTTAGCACACGATAGTGGGATAATTGAAGCTGTCCCTTTATTAAAAAAAAAAAAGCAGTACGTACTTTAGCATCTGCAGCTTCATTTCCTTATTAAATAGATATTGATGCTCCCCGGAAAATGTTGTGAAATCCTCTGTTTAGGGACGATTCCACTGATCTATATTTTCGGAGCATGTTAGTAGGGGGTTCCTGTTTGTAGCATCTTTAGCAGGAGAGCAGGATCGCTGCTTCTCACAGACCCATCTGTTCCTGCTGCTCATTCACAACCTGGAGCCATGGTCTCCTGTCATCTCCCTGTCATTTCGAAAAATAATAATTGTGGGAGGACAATATAATGGATTGTTCACCAGCGTATTTCTAGATATTAAAAGTACAATTTGGGGGTTGGTTCCAGAAAAACAGCAAATCATTTTTATGAATTTAACATCATCATGAGCAAATTAGGCCTGATCCTGATCTCACTTGGGTCTACATTCACTCACAGCTCACGGAGCCGACTGGTATTTTTGGAATATAAAGTCGACTGTGGCATTTTTCACCACAGAGGTAATTTGCAGAGAAAAGTTCTGTAATTTTTCTGGGTTTTTTTTTCTGCTTCCTTTTTGGCTCTTTTGCTTATTTTAGTGAACCTACGCAAGAAATCTTGCAAGACTTTCGCACGAAGAGAACAGCATTTTGTGCTTTCTTGAGAGCATATTGTCAGGCAACAGAGGAACACAACAGAGGCAATTTGGGAAAAGAGAGTTGTTGCCCAGATAGTTTTATGTCCTCTCAAGCCATCTTTCTCCTCTAAATCGTCAAGGTCCATCAAATTCTGCTGCTCCAACTGGCTGCCAAGGGAAGCTGCAAAAAAAATTTTGCCAATGATGCTTTGCATGTAAAAAATGGAATTTCAGCAATTATTATTTTGGAGTTCTTAAAAATAGGCTTTGAACAAAGTACTTAGAGAAGAATTAAGCTCCAATAATATAAACCAGAAGGAAAGAATCCTGTTTCCTTCCCACTGCTCTTTTCTCCCACCGTGAAAATCAAGATGAACCAATATGATAGAATCACAGAACGCTTTGGGTTGGAAGGGACCTTTAGAGGTCATCTAGCCCAACCCCCCTGCAGTGAGCAGGGACACCTTTAACCAGATCAGGTTGCTCACAGCCCCGCCCAACCTGACCTGGAATGTTTCCAGGGATGGGGCCTCCACCACCTCTCTGGGCAACCCCTTCCAGTGCTTCACCACCCTCAGTGTAAAAAATTCCTTCCTTATATCTCGCCTAAATCTCCCCTCCTTTAGTTTAAAACCATTACCCCTTCTCCTGTCACAACACGACATCGAGCCGTTGACCACTACCCCCTCGATGCGACCATCCAACCAGTTCCTTATCCAGGAATATATATATGTTCTCCCTTTTTTTCTCAGACATTATTTTCTCTTTGAGTAAAGATATAAGAGAACACAGGAGTGAAAAAAGGCCCCTTTCCAAATTGCTGGGGCTTTTCCCAGCGTTTTATGGTTTCCAATTAACATCATTGGCCAGTATCTTCTGAGGCCTGAGGAATCGCACTGGCAGCACAAGCAGAACCGATGACCCCATCTTCATGGCTGCTGGACTGTCCTGGTTTTGGCTGGGATAGAGTTAATTTTCTTCCTAGCAGCTGGCACAGTGCTGGGTTTTGGATTTGGTATGAGAATAACGTTGATAACACACTGATGTTTTAGTTGTTGCTAGGTAGCGCTTACCCTAGTCAAGGACTTTTCCCATGCTCTGCAGGTGCACAAGAAGCTGGGAGGGGGCACAGCCAGGACAGCTGACCCAAACTGCCCCAAGGGCTGTTCCATACCATACGATGTCATGCTCAGTATAGAAACTGGGGGGAGTTGGCTGGGGGGCAGCGATCGCTGCTCGGGGACTGGCTGGGCATTGGTTAGCGGGTGGTGAGCAACTGCACTGTGCATCACTTGCTTTGTATATTCTTTTATCATTATTATTATTATTTTCTCTTCCTCTGCCACCCTATTAAACTGCCTTTATCTCAAACCATGGGTTTTACTTTTTTTCCCAATTCTCTCCCCCATCCCACTGGGGGGAAGGGTGAGCGAGCGGCTGTGTGGTGCTTGGTTGCCAACTGGGGTTAAACCACGACATGGACTTTTTGGCAGATGCTTTTAAGCACCAAAACACAGGCATTGTGGGCCCAAACGCACGCAAACGATGGTCCCCATGAGCTGACGCAGCTGTAACCAGGGCCAGGAGTCAAGCTCAGCATCCCGATGGAAAGTGCTTGTTTTAAAGTATCTCCAATACTTCAGAGCTTAATTTGGGGAAAGAAAAGCCCCTTCTGGTGATGTCACCTCCCCTTCCCTTGCCATTTTTATTCTCTCTTATTATTAAAAAGAAAAACGTCGATTCCAAAATCCCCATCTTTTTCCAGCACACTCTGGTTGGTGGGAGTCCGGGTGGCCTGGAGCTTGTATGGTATTTCTGGGGCGGCACAAACCATAGGTGCGGCTACAGCTCCGGCGGGTTAACGGCGGTGGGATGAGGTCTGCGCCCGAGGTGAGGGTGGATGTGGCTCCCTGGGTGTGCTGGGGCCATTCAGCTGCCGTTTGTGTTGGTGATTTACGCCCTGGTGATCATCTCAGCCTGCTGGGTTATTTACAGCTGATCTTTCTGGAAAAAAGTACTTCAGCCCTTAATAGGCATATTGCTCTTGGCTACGCATGCGGGCGTTGGGGACAGAAAACAACCAGAGGAGCACACCAGCAGTTTACCATGGCTCAGGACTTCAAGTTGAGGACAAAAAAAATAAAAACCCTGCATCACCGGAGCTCACTTCTAAGTGATAACTTAAGCCAATTATATGTGCCTCATTCATCTTTTAGATAAGAAGCAGAGAGAAATGGTTTTTCTATTTCCATAATCATGCCACTAACCAGACAAAACATGATAATCCATAATGAGCTGGGAAGAGAATTAAATAGAGAACAGGGTCTTTTGATGACTTGCCAGTTTTCTCTAGCATCATTCATACAGGTTATTGACATAGGACCCATTTTTCATCCTCGCTTTAACAGGACTTCCATTATAACTGTTGAAAAATGGCAGGCACAAATGTTTGCAGGCACATTTTGGTACCTTAATTTAAGATTTCCTCAGATTTACAAGTCCTTAATTGTACCTACAAGCCGGGTACCCAGGAAATAATGTCACGTATAAACAGCTGCAAATATTGCTTCGGTGCAAGTGGAAGCTGGTCTCCAACTCTGGCCCTCAATAACCACAAAGCAGGTTTTCCTCTCCTCCAAACGCGCTCACTTTGTCACCCTCATTGGCCAGCAGTGAACTGGAAATAAATCTCTGAGCCACCAGCTCCATGCGAGAGTCTGAGATGGTTTTTACAAAGTGGCTGGAAACAGAAAACCCAAAATTTGGGAGCAAATCTGTGCAGCAAAATACAGCTTAGTCTGAGTTTTCTAAAACTTTGGAAAATACTTAAAAATACTGTGCCTCCTGAAGTAATTTGGACACCTGTGTTCTCAGCTCTCCAAGGAGGAGCATGTGCCTTGGCCACCTCAACAAGTCTGTCTTTCAGGTTTCCTTTCCCCTCTCTGAGCCCAGACATGGCTGCAACCCTGGCAGAACCGCGGAGGAGATCTGCGACCATGTGCTGAATACCATGTTGCCAACAAACTGTTTTATCTCTCCCTCGGGATACCAGAACTTTTTTCTGATAAAACAATCTCATTCAAAAAGACTTCTCCAGCCCCCACATTCATCAAAAAAAACCTTGCAAGGATTAAGGAAGAACCCCAAATTTATTATTTCCATTAAACTTCTCACAGTTCTTTGAAGGACCTTTTTGCCTGGATGCTGATGTGCCCCCCGGTGGGTCCCGCAGTGAAGGACACCTCTGCGGCCATCAGGTCCCACTGGGGTTTCTAGCAGAGACACTATGGTGCTACATCTGACAAACGCATCACCCCAGCAGCCCCCCTGCAAGGAACGTGATTGAAGGTGAGTGCACGAGCATCCTCATCAGGGTTAGCAATTTTTCTTCATTTTTGTCTTTTTCCTCAGCTGCTTAGGTCACCTGATTTGAGGTTGGGATGCACGATGTGGTAAATATGACAGTAACAAGGGACTACTTCTTAAAGTCTTTTCTTGGTTATTACTCATTGATTGCCTTACAGAAAACTCCAGTGGGACTGAAGGGAGGACAGAAATTCTTTCTGAATAACATGAATTCTTTTTTTTTTTTTAAGGAGATTTAGTTGGATTTTTCCGCTCTTTCCAAGTAGAAGCTGCAGGGGTGGAGTTCTCCTCAGCTCAGACATCTCAGATAGAGTCATTAAGAGACGGACAAAGGGGAAAAACCTTTTCAGAAGATCTTTTTTTGACTGACAGTTCCCAGAGGGTTCCCCTGCTTTCCCCAGCACCAAAGCTCTCGGGGGGCCGGGCTGAGTATGAATTAAACTTTGAATGTATGTGCACATCAGAGACAAACAGAGCAGCAGCAATTTGCAGTTTCTACAAAATAATGCAATATCACGAGAAAATTCAATATAGTGCTTTTTGTGTAAAACTCCCCCAAGGTGCTTTGCAATAAAATACACTAAAATGCCGTGTGCAAGGTCTGCTCTCCACCAAATGATAAACATTAAGCCCCAAAACAGAAAGGATATTTATGCTTGAACCTGTATGCATTTCATGGAATCACAGAATCATTTGGTTGGAAAAGACCTCTAAGATCATCGAGTCCAACCGTACCTGTCCACTACTAAACCATGTCCCTAAGCACCTCGTCTACCCATCTCTTAAATACCTCCAGGGATGGGGACTCCACCACTTCCCTGGGCAGCCTGTTCCAATACTTGACAACCCTTTCCGTGAAGAAGTTTTTCCTAGTATCTAATCTATTTATATATAGAGAAGTTTTTCCTAATATTTAATCTAATCTAATATCTAATCTATTTATATATATAAAAATCAATTTATTGATTTTTATTCCATTCTGACCATGGTTGAAATCCAGATTGAAAGAACAGCCCCACCACCAACAGGGTGTCCACCAGGCTGTAGACCACCCTTTGGCTAGACACACACGATGTGGATGGTTTCAAGCAACAGCCGCACTCTGGCAGCAGTGTGAGCATCTCCCGTAGACGTGTGGGTTTCAAGTTTACACATCGCTGTATAAAACTCATCAAAACAACTTTCAAGCATCTCCGCATTGGAGGGGAGCGGGGTTGCCCACGGAGCTGTTGGCACAAACGGCCTCCACACTGCTGGGGGTGGGAGCTTTTTCAGGGACACCTGAACACACTGGCCTTGAGACGGCCTCATTGACCGGGCCAGGAAAGCATGTAAAGCAGAGCAATAAATAGATTAGAAGTGATAAGAAATGCAGAGGAGGAGATAAGAAGGGAGCCTGACAAAGTTCATGGCCAGCGCAGGGTGGGCATTTCCTTCACTGGAAAGACAAAATACGCCCAATCTCTCTGCAATGCCTCGCTGACTATTCCCATCCAAGCCTGGTCAAGAGTATGGGGTTTGTTTTTCAAAAAGTTGATCTCCGCACCTTCAGTTTGGTTTGTGGGATAAAATCACTGCCATTTTGGGAGTGCAAATCAGCTATACCTGCCACGGAGCTGGCAGAGATTTACCACCATCATTTAGCACACCACTCATAGATTAAAGGGGCTTGTCCTTTTCACTTCGCCTTATTTACGATTTTCAAATAATAAAGCATTCAGGCAGAAATTATGGCTCTGTTAAGCCATAGATATGTCCGTGTTCATCCCCTGTAAATCTACCTGAGGGCTGGAAGTTCATCAGTTTGGCTTCAGGAATGAATCTGAACCGGAGCCAAGCAAACGTTGGACCTAGACCAGCTTGGGTTTACACCAGCTTTACAACAGCCCCTTTGCTTTGGGACTTCAGGCAAGGCGCAGCCCGTTTGTGTTTTGATCTTGGCTTCGCACAACCCAGCGTTGCCCAAATGTTTATGAATGCTTAGTGAAAGTTCTGAACTCAACATTGTAACACGGTAACCAGACCAAGCTAAGAGTATATTCAGCCTGGAGAGGGAGTAGCTATAGCTGGGATGTTTATTACGGCGTCATTAAACACCTGAACAACATCATTTGTTTCCTGAGAACAGGCCAGAGCAGGTCAGAAACATCCATCAGAGCTGCCAGTCGGTCAGGCTGGAGCCAGGGGGAGAGGCTGTAACTCCAGAAGGTCTCAAAACCTGGAGGGGTAAACGCAACACCCAGCGCCAGCTCGGGCTGCTGCCAGCTGCCGCCCTGACAACCCCGACTGGGAAAACACAGCCTCCTGCGAGCAGCACCAGTGGGGAGGACCCAGGCGTGAAAGCGGGGAGTACGTTACGTTGTTGTTTTCAATACCACGCAAAAGCAAACAGAAGGGCATCCGCGGGGTGATGGTGGGCCGTGGGTGCAGTGGGAGCATCCTCACTGCAAGAGCGACGTGGAGAGCGGGGAGATTAAACCCAAGAAAGGGGTGACCAACGGGGAGTAACACCAGCTGGGCACCCCGGGGCAGGGGGGCTCTCACGGGGCAGGATGGGGCCAGATCGTGCTGACGGGTGCCTGGTTTTCCCCCTCTCTCAGCTGCAGGCTGGAAAGCAGGGCTGTATTTTTCATGGCTATTTTTCCATGTGGCCAAGTTCCTCCACAGCACTGGGTGTGTGCGGGAGGCAGCCGCAGCAGGGACACGTCTTTAGGGCTCGGAGCCCCCCTGTCTGCCAGACAGGCAGCCAGCCTGGCCCTCCTGCCCACGTAGGCAAGTTTAATTATTCCCAAGGGTCTGCTAAAAAAAAAAACAAAAAAAAAAAAAAAAGGAAAGCAAAGGACAGTAAAGGACAGTGTGTGCTGTGTGCTGAGCCCTGTGCTTGAAAAGTCTCTCAACAGCTTCCAAAAGTGCGGAGCTGGCATGTGTTTGTTTGAACACATCGTTCTCCATGGAAAAGCTTGTGTGCAGGAGAGGACAGCCCCACAGCTTCGGCAGGGCCAGCTCCCATGCACGGCACTGACACCGGCCGCACCCCACCCTGCACCTCGCCCGGGGGCTCTGTGCCCTCCCTGTTCCTCCCCATCCTCAGCTTCGACCGCTTCGTTCAGATATTAAAGCCGTGCTTCGCTATAACACGGCTCCTGTTCAATTTAAGGCGGCTGCGGATATCCAGGGGCGACGCGTCCACTGATGGAAGAAAAGGGACGGTGACCCTGGCCGGGCTGCGGGGACACGGTGCCGGTGCCCAGCTGTGGGTATGGGGACATGCCGCACCTGCAGAGCCGAAACGGGGTCAGGATGACTTTGTCCCTGCAGTGTGTGAGGATGGTCACGCGTGCAAGTGCTTCGGTTAATCCTGGACCGGCCTGGCACGTAGCACATGTAATAGCTAACGCGTTTTGAAACGCGACAGTCCTTGCCCAGAATAAGGACAACGTGGAGCTTAGTGTCACGTTAATTAACATGGCTTTTAAAACAGCTTTCCTTGGCTCAGGCTCACAGCTCGGCGGCTCACACGGGTTGCCAGCCTGCGCTGCCCATGGTGGGAAATGCGGTGTCCCCAGCCCAGCTGTCTCCTCCTGGGGACAGGAAAACAAACCTCAGTTTGGCTTTGATGGTGGCGTGAAGAGCAGACAAGGGTTTTCGCTGCAACTGCTGGACAGGTCTGAGAGCGGCTGCGTCCCCTCCGACCGGGAAGGGATGGATTAGGACCCCGTGTCCATATGGTTCCTGGTGGCAGCTCCCCAGCGGGCATCGGGGAGCAAGGGGTGCTTTGCCTTCCAGCGTTGGGCATCGCTGGTCATGCAAGGCATTGGCCTTGAATAACCCAGACTATAATGAGTGCGGCTGAGCTCCCAGCATCGCGGACAGGCCTTCTTGAGATGAAGTGTGACAGGGTGATGAGGGATGTTCTGGACAAGCTCCAGAGGAGTCATTCAGCAGGCAGTGCGTGGGGCCCTGTTTGCATCCCTCTTACAACCCCTCCGAAGAGAGTGCCTGGGCCACACTGCGTGGGCACTGACCAAACCCACCCCAATGCTGCCAAGCCATAACCGTGAGGGCACAGCCTTGCCCTTGGTTATACCCTGCAGGGCAGATTTAGGAAGCAGAGGTTGTTATTGTTTCCACTAATTGGCTGTTTCAAGCAGCCACTGTTTGCACAAGTGACCTGAAGAGTTTCCATTCCCGTTTGTACCTTCATCTTGGAAGGTGCCAAGAGCCCCCCAACCCCCTTAGCTGATCTGTAGGTGTCATATTCTCAGTATCATTCAAGTCAAGCTCTTGGAGCAGGTATTTTTCTTAAATTTATTCCTATCAAGCCACTTCATTGGAAATTCATATTTGTCTATGAACATTATGGGCCAGTCTCTTTCCTGCTTTTTGATGGCTGCAGAGGAAGAGAAGGAGAGCATCTCACCTGGCCCAGCTCAGGGGACGACCCTCTCCATTGACACTCACGACTGATTTTGATGATACCCTTCCTCAGGACCGACCATCTGAGCTACCATTCCCTCTTTCCATCGGACCTGACGTCCTCACTGAAGCAGAGCAATTGTAGGAAAGACTTGTGTCCCCTTCCAAGCCTGCCTGTAGGTTTACAGGTTGCACTTGCAATAGGAAGGGGGGGTATATGCCAGGAGGACGCCGGGTTCTTTGTTTCACACATCCGAAATGGCAGTGAAGCCGCTGGTCAGGACCAGTGCGACGTTTACCCAGACAGGCTGGGCTGTCCCCATCCTCAGAGGGTTGCAGGACGCAGCTGGGTAAACCCTGGTCTGCCCTCCTGATGGACCCTGCTCGGAGCGAGGCTACAGACCTCCTGAGCCTACGAGCCTGAATTCCCCCCAGGGTACTCCCAGGGACCCCCTCCTCAGTGCTGGGTAAACAGGGGATAATCACATCGTTATTTTAGAGGGCCGGAGCAGCCCTGACTGCCAGCCCCTGCCTCTCACTGCCAAACGCTCCCTTCCCCCTTTTGCCAGGAATAATACCATCTCCCATGCGTGCTTATTCCCATTGCTGGAAACCCATTTGCTTAGACATGGTGTAGCTGTCAAAAAAAAAAAAAAAAGTAAGAAAATAAATAATGTCACAGGTTAAAAGGGATTAGGTGGATGGAGTCATCTCATTACTCACACAAACCCATCAGCAGGAGCTGGAACCTGAATATGCAAACAGCACACAGCCCTAAATATCCTAATGTATTTTAGAGTGGTCATTTCTAATTAGCACTTGAATCCAACACCCTACTTAGCCTAATTAGAGACATAACAAAAAGCTGTTTGAGCTCATATGCATATTGAATATGCAGATCTCTAGCATCCAGTGCTGCCCTTCTCCAAAGAGCAATGGCAAGCAAAGCCTCTCAGCATCCAGCATGGATGAAAACTGGCCCCAGCACGGGCATAAACTGGTCCCATGAAGCCAATGTGTTGAAAATCTGCACCATTAACTCCATTAAGATGCTTTAAATGTAAATCTGAAAGGTTTTGATGAGAGTTGTGTTACTGGGGGAAAAGAAGGCAAACCCACAGTTTAGGAGATACTGTATTTTTTGAATATCTAATCCAGAAGATTTTACAGTTTTATTTAAACCAGGAAACAGAAGGAAGGTAGATGAGGAGGAGGAATGGGGGTGGAAATCATAGAATGCTTTGGGTTGGAAGGGACCTTTAGAGGTCATCTAGTCCAACCCCCCTGCAGTGAGCAGGGACATCTTTAACCAGATCAGGTTGCTCACAGCCCCGTCCAACCTGACCTGGAATGTTTCCAGGGACGGGGCCTCCACTGCCTCTCTGGGCAACCCCTTCCAGTGCTTCACCACCCTCATCATAAAAAATTTCTTCCTTATATCTAGTCTAAATCTACCTTCTTTTAGTTTAAAACCAACACCCCTTGTCCTGTCGCAACAGGCCCTCCTAAAAAGTCTGTCCCCATCTTTTTTATGAGCCCCCTTTAAGTGTTGAAGGGAATCCAGCCGCACAGGTAGCTATGTCAGAGCTGGTGACAGGAGGGTTAAAAGCACCATGTGGCTCTGCAGATCTGCCAGGCAAGACAAAATATGCGTCGTTTCTAAACCTCGCTTTTTTTTAAGACGAAGCGGGCACACCCCCGCACATCCATGAGGCATGGAGCAAACGCCGAAAAAACGCTCTGCTTCGTTTGTACACGCCGCATTTTCGGAAATGGATTTAGCCAAGCACTGGGAGGATTTCATTGTGAATGAAGAGAAGGGGTGCTGTCGGCTCCATGGAAACCTGGCCAGCGGCTGGGATTGGCCGGGCCGTATCCAGGCTCAGCAGCAGCAATACTGCCGAAAGTACAAGTACTGTTAATATTTAACACGGCGCAGGGACGTGGTAAAACCTAGCAACCCCACGGCAGCGGTTATGCAATTCTCCATTAATAGCTCAAAGGGATTCAGCATCGTCTTAACGTTCCCCCCCCCTTAGTTTCTATATATGAGGATTTTTTTCTTCACTGTTGCTAAACCTTAAAGTGAGAGGAAACAAAGAAATTGCTATTACATAATACAGACTTACAGCCAAGTCGTACTCCTTGGAAGTCGTACTGTTTTGGAAACATTCAGGGGGCCAAGTCGAAAGCTAAGAAGAGCCATGTGATAGGATCCTACTTTTTTTTCTTCTCCTTTCTTCCATTTTCTAACTTCCCAGTTAAATACATTCATTTGCTCCAAGATCTGTTGGACCTCATCTATTACTGAGCCGTTAAGTAAGCAGGACCTTTGGCAGCGACACACAGGTCTAGAAAAGACAGGATTATGCATTGTCATGATTGCCCCATTTCTTAAAGAAAAAATGAAGTTCGTTGAGGGTGGGGGTTTGGTTCAGGCATCACACGGCCTTTGCATGCTCTACATCACCACCAGGTAAGGGTGATCCACCTCAATCTGTTTGCAGTGACATGGGGTAACACCAGCAGTGGACTGGCTCGTTGGGGTGCTCAGCTCCGGCGTGGAGCTGGCTGCAGGGGGAACATGGGCACCCCCGGGCCCTTGCAGCATCTCAGGGCAGCCTCGAAGGCCCGAGGTGGCTGGGCTGCCATCAGGCTCTCTATGGAGGCAAACAACTGCTGCGCCACAGGAGTGCTCTCGCTCTGCTGTTTGTTCTTGCGTCCGATAGCGCAGCGCAGCAGAGCCTGGATGATTACCACTTGTGTCATGGTATTTCTTAGGAGACATCCACTGCATTTAGGTTTGGTTTTGTTTTAATGTTCCTGAACACAGTTCTGAGCATCTTACCCAAGCAGAGGACAATGACCCAAGGAGGTAGGTCACCCCAAAGCTGCTCGGGATCTAGCCAAAAGGTATCTGCTAAAATAGCATTTCTGTAGTCAGCAGGCTGTCCCGCGTGAAAATGGGGGCAATGGAGAGCCTGGTGCACCTTATCAGAGAGACTCAGCCTTTCACAGGGCAGGTCTGAAGCTCTGGTTTAAAGCTGCGGTTTGGGCCAGTGCTAGGGACCCCCGGTTATTGGGAGGAAAGCTGCATTTTAGCCAAACGTCAGTCAGGGTGCCGCAGTGACACCGGGAGGACCGCAGTCATTTATGGCTCTCCTGCAGGACGCTCCACCACGGGCAGGTTGGGGCTCTGCATTTCCCACCAGCAAGCCCTCACACATCTCTTTCTGTGCTTCGGTTCTCTGAGTGTAAGGTGGAACCAGTATTTCCCTATTTCTTAGGGCTGTTGTGAGGATACACGCAAGCCTATGAGCTACTCAGTGTGTAACAACACCTAAAGTTCCCCCAAAATAATTGAAAATACCTCCAAACCCCAATCCTCAACTCCCAGGGAGTACCACTGCACTTTTCTTGCTGCTTTGCGTTTTTCCTACATGGAAGAGGGGCCTTCCCTTAGCCCCTGAGCCAAAATTCTTGGAAAGGTCTTGAAACAAGACAATATATGTTGTCTAGATCCTTTTTCTCTTTTCTGTGTTAGCTAGCTAACCACCCTGGGAAAACAAGCCATAAATCAACTGAAAGCCTAACCTACAGTTTGCCAGTCTGAAAAGCAGACTCTGCCCCAGGAATGCGACCACAGCTTGCTAAAACAATGAGGATAAAGGAAAAAAAAACATTCCGTCTTGCACTTTGTAATTCAGCAGAGCTGCAGAGACATCAGACGTGCAGCGATCCCCCACTAGCTTCACCATCACCTTAGGGCCAGGGTCTCCTCCTGAGCACCAAGCGTGCAGAGGGCTCTGGTTTCCAGCTGCAGACTGGTTGCAGCCTCCAGCTCAGCTGGAGAGAATTAGGGCAGCTCAGACTTCTCCTGTAAAGGGACTGAGGGTCCCTCACAGAGGGCTTTTCTACTTTTCCTCTCTTGTCTTCTAGTCTTCCAGCAGAATTAGGGCTCTTGTAGCTTTTGCTTAAGGAAATACTACTAGTGTTTGCTTTTAGGGGCATTAAGGCACTCTGTATGCCTGCTTTTAGCGAGACAAGAAAGTACAGGGGCTAGATGGGTTTTGTTGGGTGAGTCTGACACAGATGGTGGTGCCAGGGCCCCTGGCTCCCAGCATGTCCTAGGGGTGGTCTTCAACAATCCTGCCAGCAGTGAGGCTGTCCAGGGTGGTGATGGGGAGGAAGGTTGTGAGAAAGGGATAGGTCAGTGTGAAGGCACCAGCCCCCCTCAGGGACGGCGAACTGATGTTATTCTTGTGTTGAGGTCTAGCTTCAAGCAGATTCGGTGTTGGTGCCATAGAGCAGTCTGTTATTTTGCTGCATCCTTGGATGAAGAACTGCCCAACGTGGGCATGAAATGGAGGAGGAAGTGCCAGAGGAACAAAGCTCTTCAGAGACACACCATACTCTTTACACAAACAGGTAAACTTCTAAGGGCTATGAGCCTCTAGATCCTCTGCAACACTCAAAGCACTTCCACGAGCAATGCAGCAATGAGGAAGAAATGTCATTTTCAAATGCAACCGTGTCCTCAGTGAGGTTAATGTATCAAATTGGGACTAGTCTTCAGAACAAAACCCTGCCTCGAAAGACCAGAAATGAGGAGAAACAGGGAAAGAAACCCAATGAGGTTGCAAACTCAATCTGAATTTAAGGGCCCTGACCACAAAGCAGTATGGAAAAGCAGCAGGAGACTCATTAACAGTTTGCAGTCCCTAATGGGTGACCAAGAAAGAAAGTTTGCTCCAAAGAAATGCTAGTATTGCTTCAGGACTGCTGACTTTTTAATCAGGGATCTCAGGCCCTCGTAAATCAAGATCAGAGCAGCGCAAGCTGTGGGATACCTGTTCCCAGATCAGGCCAGCTGGAAGCAAAGCCAAAGCCAACAAGTTCCTCAGACTGGGGGCTGCGGGGCCTGTCTGGAGGAAGCAGTTACGGCCGATGCTGCAGGCTGCCCTGCGGAGCCCTTTCGTTATTTAGGCAGAAGAAAGAAACACCCCTTGCCCCCCGCACTTGCACTAGAACCACCCCGTCGTCAGCCAGAGAAGCGCCTGTATTTTTAATACCTTTTTGCACTCCATTACTGAGGGCCTTGAGCAAACTGTGTCATCGGTGACGACATAAGAAGCAGAAGTAGTTGCAGGGCAGTATAAGCGAAGGGGAAATTAAGCTGTTTAGCACACGGGCAGGAGATGTGTGTTTGGGTCGAGGCAGGGATTTTTTTAATTAAAGACTGGAGAAAATCTCCTTGCCTCACATGGAATAAGCGCCAAGGCAACTTCATCTGGCTCGCAGGCTCCCCCCCGCCCCCCGCTACTGCTGTCTGCTGTAAGAAAAGCAGGAGGGGATGAGTGGGCAGAGTCCGGTTCCTATATAAAGACTGTATGGCTAGAGCCGCAACGCAACCAGACGCTGAAATCCAGCCAGTTCTGTGTCGGTTCTGCAGTGCTGTCCAAACATGCTGTTGTTGTTTCAGCTTCATCCATTTCTTTCCCCCTTTCTAGCCCGATTGCTATGGCGTCCTGACTTCTGGTTAATGGAAAGTGTTAAATTGTTTATTATGCTGGGACTTGATTTGCAGAAAAAAAAGCTTGGACTTTTTTGTGTTGCATGTGACTGGTGAAGTAATCGTGATTTCTGCTACTGTGGTTAATATTTGGAAATAATCTTTAACTGTTGATGCAAACGGAGCTTGCCCTGTCCTTTCTTGTTGATTACTGAGGTCTGTGTAACCAGACCCTGGTGACTGCCCCATGGCTCGTCACCTGCACCTCAGGCTTTTTGCTCTGTTTTTGTGATGGGGTGGTGGGACGTTTTTACACGGCGGGTAAGGCTGGAGATAAAGCATAAGAAACGCTGTGCTGCTGGTATGAAATTAGTTCTCATTCCTTAGTCTGTGGGGACTTGCAGGCATTTTCAAGGATAAGGGAGGAGCAGTCCTGACTCACGAACACAGGAACGAGATTTCTGTTCCCATCTAGGAGCAAAGTGCCCTGACCACGCCAGAGTGTGGAAATGCAAGCTCTGTTGTGCTTGTTATTCCCCGTGGAAGTGGTGATGCCAACCTGTGAGCAAACTGTAGTGACATTTTTTTTTTTTCATGCATTCATTGTCATTTTCTTCGGAGGCATGTCAGTGCTCTGCATAGAGATGAGGGATCTCATCTTGTTTTAAATAACACAGTACTCTATAGCACAGCATTGCTGAGGTGCAGGGAAGACCCCTTTCTGCTCGGTAGGGTATGAAGACTAGATGAAAAATTCCTACGTACTCTGCTAAAGGACTTGGAAAACAGCTGTCGCTTTTAGCATGCTTTGAGAGGTAGCATTCCCATTTCATGTTATCCTATACCACACTTTCCAGCTGAAAGGGTGCCATCTCAAAAATAGGCATTTGAAAGCTCTTTTTAAGCCCTTCCAGCAGCGGTCTTGGAAGATGCAGAAAGCTGCAAGATGGAAAGGGAGAGTTACAGGTCAGTTAAAACGTTCCATAGCAGAGATGCTGCAGCCCAGCACTTAAGGAGACTGAAAGATCTCTCCTCGTTTGGAAGCAGAACAGGACCACCGCATTCCCCATCTCTTCCTCAAGTTGTCAGGTAGCCTGATAACTATTTAGACTTCAATATTCATTGTAGCATCTGATGGTAACGAAGCCTTTGATGCCAGTGTATGGTTAGCTCTGGATGTTGCTTTGAAATCTGATGTGGTAGAGAAAATCAGAAATCAGTGGTAGGGTTGGCACAGAGGCTGATTGCAGCTCTGCTCAGGAACGAGTGGGACTAGAAAACCCACCTCTTCCATAGGAGAGTGTAAAGACATGACACTGGATCACCGCAAAAGCCCATTTATACCCTGTCTTTATTCAATGGCCAGTGCTGGGTGGCTTGGAAAGAGTATTTAGGACAAGGCAAAAGTGGTCAGACAGTATCTTCCCAGCTGCCAGTGATCTGCAACATTTGATTTTAATTGTCCTCAGTGGCCCTTGTTCCCAAAATTCTATCACTTTTTGAACTCATTTATATTTCTGATACCCATAACATCTTGCAGCAATCATGGATGGTTTACTAAGCATTAATGCACATGAATGGAGATGTAGGCCGACTGCGTTTTGGTAACATTGAGCAAGTTCTTGCAAATACTTTTCCACCTTAACAGGAGAGCAGACATCACATGGTATCTGGCCGGACTCCAAAACAAATAAATGATGCTGATGTTCAGAAAGGAAACACTGTTGTCCTTAAATAGGCAAGCATTGTTCTCAGGCTTCCTGCAATAATCTCTGCCTTTTTACCCAAAAAGATTCCTGACTGTGCGGGTCCTGAGACTTCTCTGATGTCTGCCTGCTGCGTATTTGTAGCATTTGTGATTTTTATCCTTTTTTTCTTCTTTGACCAATCCTGTGCCTAATATGCAGCGTTTGGTGGCATTGGAGGATATGAAGTTGGATATTCCGTGCAACCTCCTGGATAAAATATCCATAATGTGATAACTGTCTACAAAGCTTGCAGTCGCCAGTCTGGGTAGTGCCAGGGAGACGCACGGACCAGAGAGAAGCTACCCCAGTGATGCAGCACACGGGCAATGTGCAAGCACTGATGGGATGATGAGAGCAACTGGGGACATCACTCTTTAGTCAGCGGTGCCTGAGCGCGCACAGCAGCTCGCAACGGCAAGGGCAACTTTTGGGAAAATTTTGGTGGTAAAACCCTGAGAGAGGGAAGTGTGACTGAGATGGCAGAGTAGCCCAGAAACACATGGAGTGATGTCCAGTGTGGCTGGGCACGGAGGCTCCGGCTGAAGGTGATCTGAAACAGCTGCTCAAAACCTTCAGAGTGATATAAAATAGGGAATATCGCAGTGCGGGGAGGATGGGGCCAGCAGCTCTCCTGCCTGATGGAAAGCTATTGCCAGCAAAGCGGGAGGCTGCGCTGTGGCAGGAGACATCATCACGGGAGAATGATGAGCTGGGACCCAGCCAGAGTGAGCATCCGACACCACAGCAGCAGCTGTGCACCAAAGGCATCGGGTGTTCTCTAGAGCGGGATGTGAGAGAGGAGAAAAAACCTTTCGCCCGTAGGGCATGAGTCCTTGTGGGAGCGGGGAAGTTTGTCTATTTATTACTCCAAGGTCTGATCACAAATAAACCATGGATAAACACAGTTCATGAGCCTGCAGGCACAAAGTAAAACAAGTGGGAAACCTGCGTTCCACCCTGCCATCTGTATTTTTCTCCTGGGAATTGGGTTTTTTTTCCCCCTCTAATTATCCTCTTCCCATCTAGCTCTTACTCTTCTGTAAATTAGTGACTGGCATAAAAAGGGGATGTGACAGACACACTCCAATCAACCTTTGCTGGTGATTCAACTTTAAAAGGCTCCTCTGCATGTTAACGGGGCTGTGATGGGACGTGGGCATGGAGATCCTCTCCCCAGCACCTGGCCAGCCTTGGCATTAAACACGCATGGTTCTGCTGCTGGGAGCAGTCCAGGACCACAGTGTCTTTTTGTGTGATCTGATCCCTTGATGAAGAGGGATTGATCCAGCATTTCATCTTTACTGACAAGTATTGGCCCAGGCCAGCTGTGCCGTGAGATGTCAGCAGCTTCACCTGGCTCTTCTCCCCCAGTCTCCAAAGAACCTACTGGGACATCCTCACATGGAGTCCGGTGACATCGTCCTGCGCTCCTGCAGTGGCGGATAATGGTGGTTGTGTATCCCTAATAAATTGAAGCGTCTGCCACCAAAATATATTACAGGATTTGGAGGCTAATTCGACATCTTTGCTGGTGGGTTGTGCAATCCGCATATCTTATTTAAGTTATGCTTACAAATACACCATGACCTATGAACACTTCAGTAATGGGTTTGAGCCAGGAATGAGTTGTGCTTCACTGGAGTAATTATTTATTCACTTAATAGGGACTGATGGTTTTGCTCAGCTGGGAGCTGTGTATAATTAAAACGATGGTCCCTGCCCCAAGAGGTTTCCAGTCTGAAAGATGAAGCAAACGCTGTGCCAGAAGTTGCGGGAATCCCATGTGCCCATATCGGATGTTCAGAAAATTACATTTTTTTTAAAGACTGTGAGCTCTTTGTATACAACAGGAGACACAGGCCGTTTGGGGCCAGTGTGTATTTAACACAGATTTTTGTTTGTATGGCTGTGACATTGAATGAGAGGTTGGTGCTGTAGGTCAGAGGTCCTCCCAAAAGCTGTAGGATAAACTCAAAACTTGCAAAAAAAATGCACCTAACCCTGAAACTATGCTCAGTGTAACCTGAGGACGCACATTGCCCAAACCGGAGCTTAAACCCAGCCTTAAACCCAGCCTAAGCAAGTGTGGGAGCCAGTGCCCGCTCCCTGGCGCAGGCACCACGCCCCAGGCAGAGCAGCGTTGATCAAAGAGACCCGGTCTAAGCAATACCTGACATACAGATGTTTTGCAGCTGCAAGGAGCACTACCTCTCCCCAGACCCGAAGAAGGGCTTGTGTGCCTGAAAGCTTGGCTGTTTTTTTACTAATTATGTAATTTGGCTTAATAAAAGCTATTACCTCTCCATACAAATCTAGTGTCTCTTTGAATAGGTTGGCACATTTCCTAATAGAACCAGAAAATGCTTCTTAAACAGAAGTTTGACCATTATTGTTATTAAAATAGAAAAGGAAATGGAGGCTCGTTCACAACAAAGTAATATTTATTGCTCAGTTTAATTGCTTAATGTAAAGCGCACGACTGGGGATTTGAAGGGGCTGATTTGCAGTTCGGTCACTCTTTGAAACAAAGCCACGCGTTGTGAAATTGCGTGTTGAAACTCAAGGATGGAAATGGCTTGGGCAGACGGGAGAGGAATAGGGGTTGTTAGCGAAGCCTGAAGAGAGCCTGGGTAATTTTGCTGGCAAAAATTCACCCTGGAAACACGCAGCGTTGGGACCGCCGCCTTGTCCGGACCTGCACCCCTGAGCAGGATGGGAGATGCTGGTGCGGGATGCCCGGAGGCTGGCTCAGACCTTTCCCACCCATTCAAAATTTGCAGGTGGAGGATGTGGCTGGGGAGGGGACCAGGCAGGCGATGGCATGTTTTGCACAGGCAGACGCTGCCCTGGCTGGGGCAGGGGCTGGTCCCGCTGCCTGCCCCCAGCCCCGGCGCTGCCGGGAGCTCTGCGTGCCCCTGGGGGATGGCACTGCGGTCCTCGGGGGAATGGGGCAGGTAGCAGAGGTGAGCAGGGGGATGCAAACACAAGTGGTGCCAGCCCCAAATGCCTGAGCTGTCCACAGGTATGAACAGGCAGTAGGTGAAAATCTGCCCCAGTAAATCTCTGACTCCCATGCCACAAGCATTGCAAAATCTCCCCCAGCCCTGACCACGGCCACGCTTGCCTGCAGAATCTCAGCTGAGCTGTGTCGCTGGTGCCACTCTCCTGTCCTTGTTTTAATGGGGAACAAGTGTGGTGCAAGGTGTTGCCTTCTGGTTGAAGAGTAGGTTTAATTCATCGCCCCAGACCCATTGCCTTCACCAGGTACCACCCTCCTTCTTGGCACCCCCCACCAGCAAGACCCCACAACCACCTCCTTGGCTGGGGCTTGGACACTTTACAGCTCAGGTTTTGGGACACACATACAGGTTTTATGGCCTTAACACAAATAGGGGATAGTTCGAACAAGTATTTTCTGCCCAGCCCCTCCCTGGTGAGTGCCGAACCCAACATTTCCCACGAGCTGCCCTGCTCCGAGGTCTGTCAACACGCAATAAATCCAGTGTGACGGCAATGAAATAATTTTTTTGCATGCTTGGAAAGCCACTTTTATCAGTGGCAATACTGATACCGTGACATCAGGGGGTGGAGAGGTTTGACTCCTGGGTGCAGCAGCTCCTGGCCCTGGAGAAGGGGAATTCTCCTTCACCCACCCCAGGAGCTGGAGGGGCACCCCGTGCCCACATCAATGACCTGCAACGACCCCCCTCCCAAACCTGAGCTCCATCGTCCAAACAAAAACCAGTCCAAAGTCCTTTTCCTATAAATGGGAGTGAGCAATTTCCCTAAGGACACCCCGAATATCACCCATCCCGCCATGCCGAGGGCTCCCAGCACAGCTCCTCTGCAGCCAGGTGGACGGCACCCGAGGGCTTTCTGCCAGCGGCGTGGTCTGCCTTAAGCGGCATCTTGTTTTTCATAACGTAAACGTGAGGCTCTAAGCTATTCCCATAGCGCTCTTAGTAATCAGTCCTGGTATGTTGAAAGGCATATTTGTCATGTCTCAGCCGGTCTCTCGGAGAAACAGTCACAGGTCAGATTAGTTACCTAATTTATATGTCAGGGGCTGCAGGAATGAATCAACAGCATTTTTTGTATTTTTCCAGACAGTAGCTTGATATTCCCGGCATGTTGAACCCTAGGAGTTCCCTTGCTTTTGTGATCATTTGCAATCCCTCCTTATTTGGCTGATGTTACAGCAAGTCAAGCAGAAAAAAAATGCTACCAGCACAGAGAGCCAACGTCTCCCTCGTAGATGATGCTCTTCAGAGCGGCTCGCTTGCATGCAGCACACTGGTGCAAGAACATCTACACGCACCTTGGTGTGAACTAATGTCTCCAGCAGCAGGTCCTAGGCAGCAGTTGGGGGATTGTTCTGAAGGCCAGGCAGCAGCATCATGTCCCCATGCAGAGAGGTGGGATGGTTGGTCAGTCCAGTTATGGAGCGGGCATTGCTGTGGGGGCAGAAATACTTGTGTGTGACTGTATAAGCACACTCTGCTGTTGCACACACAAATGCGTGCACACACCGTGGTGCAATTCCTTCAGCACAAATGCAATTTGTGTGTAGGCAAAAGGCGAGGAAATTCTAAACATAACTGTCCAGACCTGGACCACCCCAACCGTCCCCATCCCATTAGAGCTCCTAGGGGATGTCCAAAATGAAAGCGGAGGGCTGGGGCGCACCACCTCCAGCGCCAGCCATCCCCAGCGCCGGGGTGAGAGGCTGCCCAGCGCTGCCCAGCGCTGCCCCATGGATATTCCCGCTGGGACCGAACATGACCCCATCTGAGAGATTTCAGGCGGATCTTTTCCAGCGTGTGAATCTGTGTTTGCTTATTTCCGCCTGGCCATATGTGTTTGGGAAGATGGATAGGAAACTGCTCCTGATGGAAGCAATATCTGAAACAAAAAGCGGTAGGCTGTGCAATTCCCTGAACGCTGCGGGATCCATTTATAACCACCACGATGCTGGGCAAAGCAGGTGCCGGAGGAGCCCTGCTGAAGGGGACCCTCGCTGCTGCGTGCAGAGCGGAGAGCAAACGCCTCGATGCTCTCAAGGCTTCAAACAGGTTTTCCCCGGGGACCCTCTGCTCAGGGCTGCGGGGGCGACCACGGGTTTGGCTCTCGCATCTCTGCGAGGGCATCTCTGTGTTCGGGGTGCTGCACGGGGAGGGTTTAACCTGGGGTGTGAGTAGGGGAGCAGGGCAGGGCCACGGCTGCCTCTGAGCACAAACCGCTGC
Source organism: Balaeniceps rex (assembly GCA_013401315.1). Classification (NCBI taxonomy): domain Eukaryota; kingdom Metazoa; phylum Chordata; class Aves; order Pelecaniformes; family Balaenicipitidae; genus Balaeniceps; species Balaeniceps rex. Next base: position 41,004 of record VYZW01010305.1, read on the forward strand.
GGCCCTCCTGGCAACGGGAAACACAAAGCAGAAGCAAAGTGGAAGATGTTGTACAAAGCGCCCGTTCACTCCAGGCTAGTGGGGGGAGAAAACATGCGGCAAGGAGCGGGCTGTGCTGCTGTGGGCCGTGGGAAACACGGTCAGATGGGGAGGAAAGAAATAAATCCCAAGAGGCGCAGCTTGCCATCACGGGGAAATGCAGAGGAGCAAATTATTAGCTTGGTTTTTTGCAAGATGAAAGATGGGCCATTAACTGCCTCTGGAAAATACTTTCCAAACCCTTTTGTGCAGCAGTTTCTCTGCAGAAGGGCTCTCCCAGCACCCCGGGCGTCCCGGGCGGTGGCAGGGGAACGCCCCGCGGCCAGGGCTGGAGAGGTTTGAACTTGAACTCGTTTATTTAGATTTGACTTTTCTCTTGCTGGAGTCCCTGGACTTAGCCCAAACCTCAAAAGTAAGTTATAGCCAAATATTTTTGAGGTTGGTAATGAGATACCAAAGCCTTACTTAAAAAAGAGCCCTGTCCCAAACACCCCTGCAGCGTGCAGGGCCGATGCTCCACGGGTGCAGCAGAGCCGGGCTCGGGGGTCGTGGTGCTGCCGGCCGGCGTGCGCTCAGCATCCTCCTCCCGTATCTCATGAGCATGGCTGGGTATGGCCACGCCACCACAGGTGAGCCAAGCGCTCAATCTTTTCACTGTAAAACAAGCATTTGAAGATTTCTCTCGTCGTACGCCACCGCTCAGGGTTAATTGCGACAGATCACGTCTCTCCCCACCCTAAATTCCTACTTGGCTGCTGAAGTCTCCCACTTTCCAACAGCCTAAAAAACATGGCATGACCTGCAAAGCCTCTTCCAGGCTGCAGCAGTGCACGAACCCGCGCCGGTGCCCGCCTGTGGGCTGCACGCAGGGTCACCATCCACGGCGCTGGCAGGGGCTGGCAGGATGAGCAGACCCTGCTCAGGCAGAGAAACCCAACCTAAGCCACCCGATCCGCTTTGCTCTCTGATCAGGATCCGGCCCTACATCACTTTCTCTCCATAAGAAGATACTGGTTTCATGCCAGGCTTCCTCGCTGGCACATTTTTTGCATTGTATTTTAATTAAACGGAGCAACCCTGCGAAAGTAAGGATAAATGTTTTGAGATCTTCAGGCTCTGGTGCAAAGCAGCGTCCTAAAAATCTGCAGCCTCCCTGGGAAAATAGCAGGTGATATATTTTATGCCCCCCTCAGCAAGGGAAAGGGTTAATTGCTTTGGTTTCCCCCTGATGCTTACGGCTAATGCCAATCAGATCTGGAACGATAAGAATAAAATATGATTGAAACCTCTGGCTCTTCAAAAAAAAAAGCGTATGTTTTAATTAAATCGAGAACTAGCTGGTTAATCAGCACAAGGACTAATGGTCTGATTAGCAGGAAACGCTTGGGGAAAAATAGACTGTTTCATGGGCTGGGCTGGAGGGAGAGCCAGGGACGGGGGACACAGCCCTGGGCTGCGGGTGCTTTGCAAAGGGCCACCTGCAAAGGACCAGGAGGTCCTCGGATGGAGCCATCCCCCTCCCAGTGTGTCCCTGCCCAGGACCCAGCTGTGAAAACCCTCTTCGGAGAGGAGAGCATCGCAGGGGACCAGGGTATGCCAGGGGGACAAATGAAACCTCTCAGCCCAATTACCTTTGAGAGGGAGAGTACAAGGATGGGGGAGAGAGGATTGCAAAATCAATTTGAAATTTATTGTGTCAAGGGGGAAAAAAAAGAAAAAACATCACCCCAGAAATAAACTTTTAAAATTAAAAAATCAATGGAGAAATGTCATTCTGGCCGCCCCTTCCCCCACCGTGCAAAGCGCAGGCTTCCTTCTGATTAAAGCTCAGCCTGGAGCAGTTTCGGTGGCAGGAGGCCAGAAGAAAGCTTAAGGTGCTCTCTGCAGTTTAAGGTGGAGCTGTTTACGTTGCCTTCCCCAGCAGCCCCAGGTTTGGCCGCGCAGCAGCATCCTCCTGTTTACGCCGGTTACACGCCGGCCGTGCCAGGGCTCCGGCTTACACCGCCCAACCAGCAAAGCCAGGCGCTCGGTTCGCAGGCGCTCGCTGGCAGATGAGCCCCGGAGGGGTTTTGTTTTGCTTGCAGTCACCTCTGACAGGTTTTTCACTAAAAAAATGAAATTAAATGCGAGGTGAGAGGGAAGGGGTGCGGGAATAAGTCCTGCCCCGTTCCCAGGGAGATGTGGTTGGGATGCTCCTGCTGAGCAGTGCCCACACATACGGGTTTGCTCGCAGCTCCACGATTTGGGACCAAACCGTGCAGGATCTTGTCCATGGTGGCCTCTGACATCCCTGCTTTCCCCAAGGGTCGGCAAACACCCAGCATGGTCCTGCTGCTTCCTGGAGATGCAATTGAGCACAAAGAGCCCAAGAAACACCTGGAGGAGGAGTGTTCATGGCCCATGAAAAGGCAGGAGGCCATGCCGGCATCAGGATGGGACGAGGAGCAGGAAAGGGGTGCTGCCAGGCAGGTCCTGACCCGGAAAGTGGGTGCAAGCCCATCATGAAGGGTTTGCTCCAGAAACCAGGACCAACACACGCAACCCATGCAGAGACCTGTCCCAACCCCCGGCACTGAAGCTACAACATCTGCTCAATGCCCTTTCCCTACATAAGAAAATGCCTCAGCATAAGGTGATGGGTCTGATGCCCACCAGAAATGCTTTATCCCAGCCAACAGCCCCATCCTTGCTCGCTGAGGGAGGGGGCACTGGAGAGTCTCAGCCCAAAACCACATGGGCCCCTCTCCAAAGATAAATCGGCTGCAATTTTGGGGGAAGGCTCAGCCGGGGCTGCCTGGCACCGCAGCTGCCTTCCTAACCAGACCCTGCACCCTGCAAGAAAAGCATCTCCAGTTTGCTCACCTGTTACACAAACCTCACCCCCAGCCTCACTGTACGGTGTTTGTAGTTCACAAACATTTACTGACACCTATTTGTGCTCCTATAACTCAGGGCCGGCGCGGAGCAGTAGCTTTTCACAGTCTTTTAGCTCATAAAGTGGAGAAGGCAGTTTGGGTGTTTCTTCTCAAAACAAACACACACACGGGCAGCGCACGTGTAACGGGTACAGCAGCAAGACTGACAAGGCGCTGCCTTCCTGAGGAGCAACTTTTTATTAGGATCTTTACTGTGCATGTGGTATTATGGGGCACTAAAGCTGGTAGTGCCTATTCACGTCTCATCTTCCGTAATCGCTTGGAGGAGAGAGCCGGGCACGCTGGAGTCAGCATCTGCATGGATTTCAGCTGGCCTTGGATCAGCCAAGCCCCCGGGACAGCCTCCACGGAGGGACACCATGGCAGGGCACGGGGTGCTTTTCGTGGCCTAGTAGGGAGCAGCAGCGCAACGAGCTTAAGAAATAACATACGGGGTCGATGCAAATACCAGCCGGATTTAAAAAAGGGCCAGTCCCAGCTCTGAGCCCTCCAAAATACACACGGAAACCCATTTTTTCAAACCTTCGGTGCCACCCACCCCAGCTAAACATGTCATTCAGCATGCTGGCAGAGTGGCAGCATCTCCCATTTGAATCTAAATACATGAGATTTCAGATCTAACCAGGCTATAAGATGACACGTACTGTTTTTAAATTGCGCCTACTGTAGAGTAAGTCTTACATAGATTTTTCTGGGGGTTTTGTTTAAAAGTGCTGCGGGGAACCAGGTGAAAACCACTGAGCAGCTCTCCAAAAGCCCCAGATCCATCTGCATGGAGCCATCGCTGAGACTGGAGAGCTGCCAAGCACAGGATCTATAAATCATGAATCAAGCCCCCCATTCCTGTCCCTACATCATAATTGTTTTAAAAAGAAATAAAACATATTGGTTCTTTTAATTTGCCTCTTGGAGTCTGTGCCTTTAGGCACATTTTCCAGCTTTTCTAAAACATGAGGGCTAGAAACTTCCTTTCATTTCTCAGTGAAAGCTGAGAGTCTCACTTAATTACTTGCATCCGAGAGCCGCAGCTTTATGAAAAATTCCAAATATCAGAAGATTGGTAGTAAAATCATAGGCGCTGGCAACGCTGAGGCTCCAGTTAGATGCAGGACATTCCTTTTATAAGATTTCAAGAAGAGCATGCACCGCTGGGATGCTGGTCTGCTGCAAGAGTAACAAATATAATGAGTTTTGGTGAAAAGACGCAGAAAAAGACCTAAAGTCTGTGTTCCTTGGCCAGGCCGTTCACGTCGCCGCTCAGCTCCCGCTGCCTTTTGGATAGCAGTCACCACGTCAGTGGTAATCCACGCAGGGGTTTAACTGGGAACGGGGCAAAGGTGGCTGGCACTTGCGCAAGGGTTTTGGCAAGGGCAGTGCGGAGCACTGGCAAGGGCGAGCGGGAAAGCGGGGAGGTGCCAGGGGGAGTTGGGGGTTTAGTAAAGAAATGCTGAGGCTCAGCCAGCCCGTCAGAGAAGCAGCCCAGTGAAATTATGTGATATTTGAGACCTTTTCTTGTTCAGGTCCCAACTTGCACCCCTATCGAAGTAGCTTTGTTGACCTGGGCTGGTCTCCAGGCTTTGGGTTTAACATCGCAGCCCTGACCACAAGAAGCATCCCAGGATGTGGCGTGCTGCCATGCCTTGGGGTTTCGCCTTGGGGTTTCAGTACCCTCCACGGCAGCGCGGTTTCTTCTGGGTTTGCTGGAGTGACCATGTCCTCCCAGCTAGGCTTGGTGTCCTGACAGCACAAGCACCCCAGGGAGCACCACCCGCCTCGGTGGCCCCAGGAAGGGGGACACTGTAGGGACAAGCCACCATGGGCAGTGCCCTCTGCCACCGCATCTCCCTGGAGAGGGTCCCCACCGTCCCTGGAGGGGACAAGGACATCTTCACAGGGATTGCATGGGCGAACCAAAGCATCTTCGCGTGGCCCAAACCCAAAGGGACCGCGGGGGCTGAATCCTCCTCGCCCCCTCCCCACGCCCAAGCATCCCCGGCCACGGGCCACCGCCTGCGCGGGCACCACGAGGGCTATCTTTGCCTTCGCAGGGAACACCTCTTGTCGCTATTCATGGAAATGATGAGATAATGGCCTGAAATCTTGGTTCCTCTAATATAATTGAAAATGGAGCTAAACTGCAACTGTAAGAAGGAAGTCTAAATTAGGTTGCAGAAGAGAAAAGGATATTTGACAGCAGGAGCAGGCTCTGGAAGTGCAGTCATTGTTTCTACTTATGGGTTTTGAAATGTAAATAATTTAACACCCAGCTAAGCAGAGGAAAATCTGCTATTTTTGGTTTATTCTGAACAAAGACAGCTGTGTATTCTAAACCATACAGTTCAGCATTCAAAAAAAAAAAAAAAGAAATAATGCTGGCGAGAATGTCTTTAGGTATTTAAGACCCAGCGCCGGGGTCTGGGCTGGCTGTGCCTTGCATTATGCTGGTACCTTTGCAGCGACCTCAAGTCTTATCAGGTCATTGCAATAAACCCATAAATAAATTATTTGGATGGGCTAATTCTAGGGATTCATTAAAAATTTCAGCTGAAGGGTAAAAGCACAGGGAGAGGTTGCAAAGGCAGCATTTAGGTCTTCAAAGAGACGGTGCCAGGGCTTGCGCGGTCAGGCTGACCCCCAGTTGGGTGTTAGGTTGGGAGTCAGAGCGAGCTCGATCCTGCTCTCATTAGCAAGATTCCCACGGCAGCGGCTGCCGTGAGGTACCAGCTGCATTCAATCCACAGCAGCACAGAGAACCGGACTGCGATTCAAATTCGGGTCCCCATTAAAACGACGAGAGCTACTGCAGCCACACGGGCACGTCCCTGGGAGCTGGGGATGACGCCTCTTCCTTCAGAGACCTCAACCGAGTTATTGTGCTTTTCCTAATTAGCACAGTCAGGCCTAGTTTGTTTTTCTGCTCTTTCAGCTCTCTCAAATACACTTTTTTTTTTAATAACTTGCTGGGAGAAAGGGTTAAATACCTCCGGGCTGTATAAAAGCTCCCGCAAATGTCACCACCTTCCCAGCTGTGCTCTCTGCCTGCTGATAGACCTGGCAATGCCTTGATGAGATTTTGGTGGGATTCGCTCCTGTTTTTCTGCTGTCTGAAACCAAACGTGACAATGAAACCCCACCCACTGCAATAACAAGAATAACTGCAGTATTAAGAGTAACTATGGCTCTTTCTTTAGTGTTCACAGGTTCTGGCCACATGAAAATGGGAATGTTGTGCTGAGGCTCCTGAGATGGGAAATCTTTGCAGCTCAGGGCATGGGATGTACCGCCGGGTCCCTCCTCCTGGTCCAGCCTCTGCAGAGAGGATGCAGGGGTCAGGGACGAAGTTTTCCCTGGAACAAGAACTGAGTTGCCCACGCCAAGGAGGGGCTGCAGCTTTGTGGGCTGATGCACATCCACCCGCCTGCATTCCTGCAAAGGAGAGCAGGTCTCTCCCAGAGCCGCTGCTTGCCCCATGCCCATCCCATCCCCATCCCCATCCCTATCCCCATCCCATCCCCATTCCCATCCTATCCCCATCCCTATCCCCATCCCCATCTCATCTCCATCTATCCCCATCCCCATTCCCATCCCATCCCCATCTCATCCCCATCCCATCCCCATTCCCATCCTATCCCCATCCCTATCCCCATCCCCATCTCATCTCCATCTATCCCCATCCCCATTCCCATCCCATCCCCATCTCATCCCTATCCCATCCCCATTCCCATCCCATCCCCATCCCTATCCCCATCCCCATCCCCATCTCATCCCCATCCCCGGCTGGCAGTGATGGTGCAATCCGGCCTCTCCCAGCCACGGCGAGGAAACCACAAGAGATCACAATCCCGGCTGGGGAGGCGAACCCTGTGCCGGCACCCGCCCTGGCAGCACGGGTGCATGTCTCAGCCAGCTGGGCACACCTGGGACGAGTCGTGCCGCATCTCTTCTGGCATGGATGGAAAGCTAGATAATCTCCTTTAGAAATATATATGTATATCTTGGGCGGCCAGGGTTTCCTACACAGTGCAGAAACTCTCCTTGCCATTGCCAGGCCGCCTGGCTGTAAACACATCAGGGAGCTGGAGGGCAAAACACGTTGGTGCTGAGTCTTCTTGGAAAACCTGGCCCTGGGTGTGGGGAGCACCTGGAAATCTTCCTCCCAGCTCTTATGTTAATCTGGCCCCACGGGCCTCGCCAAAGCTCATTGAAATTCAGGGGGAGTCTTCCCATTGAGTTCAGCCAGCTTCGAATAAGGTTGGTTTTCTCTTCAGTGGTTTTTTTGGTGTTTTTTTTTTTTTTAACCTATGCTCACTCTGGGGGAAAATGTATTTAAACGCAGAAGTGCTGCGTTTGCAGCCACGCTGCTATTGTCTCCCCAGCGGCGATGCAGCTCCGTGAAAGGCTTCGTTCCCACAGGGAGGGGGCTAGAGGGGATGGCCTCCACCGCAAAGGTGGCCGAGCCCATTTCACCTCACTCCAAACCCACGCAGATGTTTTGGGTCCAACTGGGCTGATGTGGAGTCAAATATTGCTCAGGCTGCGCTTGTTTTGCACGTGAGAGAGAGACAGCCAGTGAAAGAGGTGGGCTGGCATGCCCAATCCCTTGGTTTGGGGGCTGATGTGGGCTCCTTTCTCTGTGTGCTTTTTATCCATCTACCAAAGTAGTAAGTTAGGTCTTATACAAAATGCCTTACCCAGGGAACTCGAAGCACCTCTTGAAGCAGAGCGGTTATTCCCAATTTACAGACAGAAATGAGACTTACCCAGGGCTGTACACAGCATTGGTGGCCAAGCTGGGAATGCAGCCCATGTCCCTTAACTCTGCTTGGTTCTCCCCAGGGCCACCGTGTCCCCTTGTCACCGGTGCTATTCAGTCAGCACAAATGCTGCTGAACCTCAGACCTCCTTTTATCCCAGACCATCTCCCCTTCCATGTGACTCCTGGGGTTGTCATCAAGTCACCTTTGGTTTTGGTGACAGCGAACAAAGATTCGGCTGTTCTTAGCCAAGGCCGTAGGCAAGGAAGCCATAAAAGGCTCCAGCACACGATGCCCAGCAGCCATGCTCCAAAACACCTGATTTCTGGGAGAAAAGTCCTGGTTCCCACAACCTTCCCCTGACTTCCCCAAGGCTTGTGGTGGAAGGGTGGAAGGTCCGTGGAGGAGCCACAAAGCAAAAAACCTTCACCGCTTCTCCCCATCCAGCTTTCCCCTCTCAGCAGCTTTATCAACCTTGCCTGCTTTGCCCTGGGAGCTGTTTAGACTAGACAAGCAATCTTTGAGTGTTTGCTGGGTTTTTTTCCCCCCCCTTTCCTGCTGACTATCTCTCCATCTCCCATCCCTCCTCGGCAGCGACGCTGCCTCTCCCGCCTGCAAACACAAAGGCGAGTGAGTCAGCACAGGGAACACCGAGTGCTCCAGATATGAAGCAGATGGGATTGAAGAGTCTGGTACAAATTGTCTTTTTTTAATTCATTGAAACTCTCTTAGCCCCCCCCCTCCAAGACTGCTGTCTGTACTCTTCATTAGCAGGGCTGAAAATGAAGCTGCTCCTTTGCAATCCAGGATTTTGTAGTATCAGCCATAGGTGTGACTTTGCCCCACGTTATTAATAAAGATGGTGAATATTGCAAGTGGTTTCCTGTGAATACGTGTTTGGATGCTGGAATTAATTCACTGGGTGAATTTTGCTCCCTTCTTCGCGCTCCACCCTTCTTTGAATGGTGCATCTTACCGGAAGTAATGTCTGCAGAAATTGACTTTTGTAACAGGATGAAAATCGATAGAAAATTTCACTTTCTCTTTTCAAGATGAATCAGATGAACATTTTGAGCCAAAGTAACAGAATGTGTCATGGGTTGAAGAGAAATGGTCAATCAAAATTATCGAAAATCCATGTTTTGACATTTTCCATCACAGTGAACTGATCAGATTTTGCTAAATCCTGTTTCCTGTGACTATGAATCACGACACATAAGTTTTCATTTTCAGTTACTTCTATATTTAACGGATGTGTGTAGGGTCCTATAGGGCTTTGGGGACATTAGCAGCCAGATGCATTTGTTCCCCGTTTTTCCTGCAGGATAAACTCCTTGTTTTTCCTACTGTTGGTGATACACACTCACAAGACTTGCATAACACACCAGGGCTGGAGGCTCTTTTTGCCTTATGCGAGATCTGCTCAGGGTAAAATTTTAGATTTTGCAGTTACGTTTTTTGCTAGATAAGTGTATTTTAACGGAAAATTCCCCAACTACTGTTGTGTTGCGATGTTCGCAGAAACACAAATCAGTGTTCAGGGGACGTACTTGTTAAGCATATACTGGCGTTTATTTGTTTCAGCCATATTTTGACACCTGAGCCAGGAGATCAATCCCGTATCCTGCGATCAACGTCAACTAACCATCTAGCTCAGAAAAGTAATACTGAAAAATCAGAATCAATCAAAATGAGCGTAATGAGTTAAAAACATTTCAAATAACGGCCAACTCTGGTGAAGTAACAACCTGCTTGCAGAGACTCCACAAGGAGAAAAAAATCTAAATTCATTGGATAAATTATTTGTTGCAAATTATTTCTTCAGCTCTAATTAGTAATCTTCATTTTACACAGTAGGCCTCTAATGACCTGCTTGACAACTATGATGTCTGATAGACAGTGGGGATTTGCATGAAAATGAGTTTTGGTTTCTCCCATCCCAGCCATAAAACGACAACAGCGAGGATGCTCGGCTTTGCCATGCAGAAGGGGAATAACGAGGCACCCAAGCTCTGGGTGAAAGGAGATAGTTCAGCTATATTTGGGGAAAAAGAAAAAACCATGAGGCACTAATTCAGACAAAAAATAATAGCACCTGGCACACAAACAAGCCTAATCAGATACGGTTGCTAAGTGGAGTCATGTGAATAGCAGATGATGGAGCAAAAGCAGAAGATAGATCTCTCAATGAAAATATGGTGACCCAGCTCTAATAGGTCTTGTACTGTTGTTTTCTGTGATTGAATAATCTTTCGCCTTTTTATAGCAAGGGGTTTTTGAATGTTGGACCTATTTCAAGTGCGTTATCATCTCCTGTCTGCTGATAATTGACAGGCTTTGGATCTTTCTCTGGCTTGTATATCCTGAATCCAGATAGATTCAAGCAGAAGACGATGCTCTTGCCAGCCATGAGCAGCTCAAATAAGGTTAAAAAAGAGCAAGAGAAAATCAGGAAAAGGCAACAAGCCTGATGTCCCTCCTGCAGCTCTAGGGGTTTCTTTCACTGGGATTTGCAGTATTTTTTGGTGATTTCAGCAATGTTATTCCCAGCCCAGTTCAGCACATCTTGTGCTTTGACAGCTCACCGCACCTGGAAATTATTACTTGATAAAAACTGGCAACTTCTCTCATTTTGGAAGGTTTTTTTGGAAACGGGCCTTTATTCTTCACTTGCCTTCTGGACTTCTGCTGGTGTAAAAGGAGGTGAAAGTGGATGTAAATGTAAGGTGCAAGAAGCACTGTAACACTGCCTGCACGTTGCGGGACCAGAGTCTTGATCTGGTGGTGCGAGCGGAGGAAGGGTTGGAGGTTTGTATTTTGGCAAACAGGCGCTGGGTGCACTCACACAGCCTGTTGTCAGGTGAGCTGCCATGGGAGCTGTGCCCATTTATTTGGTGGTAAATATGAACATGATGGCTTGAACTGCTGCAATAAATTAGTGAGCTGTTGGGGTAACCGAGACCAGAATCTGACCTCGAAAGGAGTTTTAGCTAATCTTTTTTTGTTATTATTTTATTCAAAAGAATATCATCACCGCATCAGCTTGTGAAGAAAAAGGCAATTTTTCTGGTCACCCTGTTCACTTGATTTTTCTTTTCATGATTTGCCAAATGCTCTCCCAGCAAAAAAGACAGAAGATGTAATCAACCACTGTCAGGTGCTTCTCTGTGAATTGATCCCGCTCCTTCTTCATGTATTGTTGATCTTCTAATTTAATCACTTGTCCAGAGGGCGTACACAACTTTGGAGGAAGCAAAAAAGTCACACAAAAAAAAAAGGAGGCGAATGAGAGTGGAAATCTCTTCCCTCACCAGGCTGCGTGTCCTGTATGGGAGGCAACACCCAGAGCAAGCGCTGCCCCGGGCTGGGAGGCGGAGGGATGAAGAGGAGTCTGCTTTCATCCCGCCACCATCGCTATCGCTGCACTTGGCTGGGGGGAAGAATAAATCATTCGGGGGCGGACAGAAACACATCCACACGACCAGCGTGATTGCACGAGTTTTATTTTACCAGAAAACCGACCAAAAAATAGGCCGGGGAGGGCGCAGGGGGGGTCCCCCTCAGCCAGCGGCCCCTGCCCAGGTGAGCTTTCCCTGCACGCCTTGGCAGGGGCAGCAGCAAAAGCAATTTTCCGCAGGTGGGAGTCAGGGAGCAAAGTCTTTGTAGTGCTGGTTCAAAGGGGCAACGGCTGGCCGGAGGCGGCCATGGTTTGCAGCATTTAGCTGGTTGGCAGTGGCAGCCTCTGGCTTTCATGTAGTCAAAAATGTAGAAGCTGAAGGATTAGACATGGCTGTACTTGTGGATGCAGAACTTTAATGATTTATTGAATTCTTTTGTGTGTTGGTTGGGGTTTTTTTAGGGTCAGGAGTTGCCGGTTTAAAATGCTCTGTAAAAAACATGTGTAAATCTATTAGCTTTTAAAGCACATTTTTATGAGCTGGAGAAAACCTGCTCAGCCTCCATGGGCTCTCTGATGCCAGCCCAAACCCATGGCCCCGATGTTTGCCCCACGCAGGTGTTCAGCCCTTCAAATCTCCCACCATAAAATTCAGCCACCTCTGTGGGAGCTCTGCACGAGGGGGGGCACAGCCTGGATCCCCGGGCCACAGCCTGTGTGGAGGGGACACATCACGGCTCCCTGCTTTTTGGTCCCCAGGGACCCTCTGCCAAGGGACTAGGGAAGATCTGCATTTCTGGGAAAGGAGGAGAAAAAGCAATTTCTGGAAGTGCATGAAGAGAGGAGCAGCCGTGGGGTGGCCGAGGACGGGATGGAGAGCTGCAAAGCGCAGCAGCTTGGGGCAGACGGTGCAGGAGGAGAAGTGGCCGAGAAAGTCCTTTCTAGGGAGTTTCCATGAACGTCTGCGATGTGTAAAGCCAAGCCGGGACGCGTGCCCACAGCCCTACGTATAGACCCCCTCTAAATCTACTCCTAATCTCCTCCGGGCTTAGCTGGGCTGATCTGGGCTACAACATCTGACAGCTCTTCTCCTGGGAGCCAGCAGAAACGGGGAGCGTGACAGGGATGCCCGTGAACTCTCCAAACCTGGGGCTGCTCCGCGTCCCCTGGTCCCCGCTCTGTGTCTCCTGGGCGCAGGCTGAAGCAGCGAGCGGGACTGCTGACCAAAATAGCCCTGCGTGCCTCGAAAGTGATGGTAGCCGGGGTCTGAACCTGGCTCCACGCAGTTCAGGTCATGTCTCTTGTAGTTTAAAAAAAGAAACAGGCTGTGACTGCAGGCCAAGTCCTCTATTGGCATAAATGGCCACAGTCCCACTGAGCAGAGTTCAATCTATTTATACCAGCAAAGAATTTGGCCCACCAGATAGAAGAAATCCTGGACTCCTCTTTGACTCTAAGTTTCTGCCCCATAGAGCCACAGGACTTTGTGTTCATAGAAAGGAAGACCAAGGGAGGTTTTTCGCTAACATTGTTTTGTAAAACTTGCGGATACGGGGAAAGTCAAACTTTTCATAGGAACACACCCATCCTGATTGAACTTTCTTTGGAAACATTTCTCAGCAGGCTCGAACCATAAAATTCTCCCCCAGCACAATTTGCACCCCGCCGCAGCAAACGGTTGGGTTCAAACCATGCTGAGCACCAGGGATGTGAAAAAATGGGGAGGCAAGAAACCCAAATTCCAGTGCTCGCTCTGCCTGTGGGAGTTTCACCACCAGGGAAGCATCTTGGTAAAGGGCGATTTGCTCATCCGGGGTGTTCCTCTCACTGGGAGGGTGAAGAGGGGATTTGGTTTTGCTTGTTTGTTTTATAAACGCTTTGAAAAGCTTTGGCTTCCTCTCAAATTCAGGGGAAGAGCTGCAAAAATCTCAAACACAGCCCCCCCCCCCAAAACCATGAAGGTTTTTGAAAGCTCTTTCCTGCCCTGTTCCAGAAGGGGTGGTTAATTGTGTACAGCATTTCAATTGCAGAAAGTCTGACTATTGAGTAGAAGGTCTTTTTGAGTCTAACCAGCTGTGCGGGGCTTTTGTAAGTTGCGCTCGACATCGCAGAAGCTCAATATAGTCAGCACCGCTCAGAATTTTTATTGCGACCGGTTGCAAATACGCCTATATGCACATTTCATTGTAGAGACCCCTACGAGCATCTAGGAACCAAAACTTCCCTTCCACACCCCAGTCACTGAAATTAGATTATATTCTGATTGCATAATTACTGTATAACAAGGTTTGCTCAGCCTCTCGGTGCACAATGCCTGTTTTCATAGCATTTTAATAGGAGTGACATAACAGGCATCAGCTTGAATAGCCGCATGCCAACGAGGCATCGCATTCCCCAAACCAGCTTGGGTTTGTAAAATCTGGTCCAGCTGCTCTGCACACAGAAGGGTGACGAGCAAACGCCCTCCAGCCTGCACTGGGCCAGGAATCAGAACGGACATGGGGAAACGCTCCCCTTCCCCAGCTGCGGTGGGCTGGCTGGCACACAGCACTACCTGGGTTATTTCTTCGGGCTACCACAAGCCAGTTACATTAATGCTATGCCCTTCACATGGGTGTTGCCTACACCAGCGTTTGCGGAGCTGGACCGGTAATGCTCCCGCTAATATTGCTCCAGCTGCTGCTGCTCTGGTCTTTCCTCTTTGCTCTCAGTGAATGATTTAAAATGGCTCAAATCCTTCACAAGGCTCATTTTTCTAATAAGTTAGGCAGCAAATTTGCTTGTGTATTCAACCCTGGTTTTGTCCTGAGTGGTATGGAACTGGAACAGCCCATAAACAGCAATTTGCTCATCTTTTAAGCTTCATCGTTTAGGCAATGGGTTTTACTTGGATGGTTGAAGACCAACCCTCTCTTCGTACAAAATGTTTTACCAGCTCCAATAATAACTGCAACCCATTTTTTCTGCTTTGCATTTATTTGCAACTAAATAAATGGACCAAATGCTACCAGATGAAATGAGCTCGATGTTTCTGGTTGACTTACCCACAGTTCCAACAGGTCCCGTCACCTGGCAGTTGCTCCTTGTCCTCTCCACCCGTCGCATACTGCTAACATTTTGACTGTTCTTTCATAAAACACAAGTCCTTCATGGACTCACTGGATCTTGTTCTCAGCCTGTCTCTGGGAGGAGCACGTTGACGGTGCATAGTTGTTACGGGAGGCTGGTCCCCAGTTCTGCACACACTGGTTTATTCTGGGGGGCTTGTGAAGAGCAGAGCTGGGACCTGTCTCCCTGTGATGGCAGAGTTGTCTGTAAGCGTTAGGCTGTTCAAGGAGGACGGCCTGCTCATGGCAAAGTGAAGATGATGGGCCTGGGCTTGCTTAAGGTCATTTTTTTGAGGGTTAGCATAGTTGCAACATGCTGTCTGGAAAAAAAAAGTGAAGAATTTTGAGAAATTTTCAGGCTCTTTAGCATCAGATGCATACGCTTTGGGGAAAGAGGTTTTCCTGTTCTCAGCCTTTCATTTTCCTCTATCTCCTCTAACTCGTGGCTCAAAGTCACTCGGATCATCCTCCTTGTTTCGCCACCCTGCAGTGCTGTGACTCGTCTCTCTGGTTTGGCAAGCGCCCGGGGAAGTGCCCAGGAATAGCTGCTGCTCCCAGCACCGGCCAGGCTGACAGCTGAGAGAAAGTCAGGCACGACGAACGCAGGGCGATACAGACACGCGTGTGTCTCCATGCAAAAGAAACCATCTCCCTCCCTCAAAGCTATTTTCTGTTGGTGATATAACCAGCAGAGAGCTATTTGGAGAAAGGCTTTTTAAGTCTGAAGCGTACTAAGGCAGGCGCTCGGGCTGTTAGGAAGCTACTGCCCTTGCTGAAGTGACCGCACCCCTTCCTCCTAACGGGCTAACCCGCTGCGGTAATGGCCAGTAGGGATGCGCTCCGGGGCCAGGTTTTTTGCCCCTTCATCATCTTGAGTCGCATTTTGCTGCAGAAGTGTCACCGATGTCAGTGGGACTGCTGGGGGATGTTAGCGATGCAGCGGAGCTGGAAGTCATTGACTCCTCTGAGAAGAGGGGACAACAGAGGGACAGAGGAGCAGGTATCTCCCCATACTTTCTGATGCATTGAGATGCAGCGGCCCATCAGCACATGATGGCAATGCTTGCCTTCCCCATGGCTTTGAGGCACTTGGGGAAGAGGGAAGGCACAGGTCAGCCTCCGTGAGCTTACCGGTGTGTTTTCCAGGCAGTGATTGGGGATGGCCAGTCCTGGCTGCCCTGCTGCAAAGCAAAGGGCTACGTTATTTAGAAAGAAGCTGAACTTTTGGGGCAGATATTACATTGCAGAACTCTTGTGTCTCGCCCCCAGACAGCAGCTCCGCTTCTCCCGGCTTAGTGGTAATGTAGGGGCCCAGATTTCAGATGTCAACACCAGCAAAGTCCATTGCATTTGTCTTACCTCAGTTCACAGGATCTGGGAGACCACAGAGAAGAAGTTGACCTCATTGCGGCAGTCTTCACCATTCAGTAGCACAAGCGAGGGGCTGGTACATGAAAGTGGGACTCCATTTGAGTGGCGTGGCCAGAGAGCAGAGATCATCATGCCCTCGGCCATCCCTCGCATCCCCACCCTTGTGGGGAGCAGCCCCAGCACCCCATCCTGCCCAAGCAGCTCTGTTCTTTGCTGGGTCGACACATTTTTACATCTGTCTTCTTCACTTTGCTCCTTTGCTTTGGTGTCAGACTCACCACTCTGTGAAAATTAATTAAACAGACTTTTCAGGTGCAAAATATTCTAAAAAAGAAAAGAACCTTAGTCATAAAAATTGCTAATTGTGGGTAAAGGGAATTAATTCTTGCACACCCCAGGGGAAAGCAATGACTGGTGCGATAAGAAGACAAATAACTTTCGGAAAAGTTTCCCTACCTTCCTTATCTAGATTGCGCTATTTTAAGTATGGAAGGAATGATTTTATTTTATGGAAGCACCCCATGCTTCCAGCACCCCTGGAAGCAGGCAGTGACGGTTTCAGCTGGCTCTCCGAGGACACACCAGTCTGCACGCTGCGATGACACGCGGTTCACAGCAGCACTCGAATATTCGCGCGGTGGTGTTGCTCTGTGCATCCTAGTTCCTGAAGAGTCAGAGGATATAATTTGTTCAGAAACTCAAGGTTTCTGATATAAAAGGACTTCAGACCCCGCTTGTGGGGTTGGTCCTTTATCACTGATGAAGGAGGGATCTGAACAACTGTGAAGCACAGAGGTTTCTCTTGCAAAAATGCCAGTTCGTGGGACATCAGCCAGGGCTATTTCTTGACTCAGTGAGGCTGGGGTGGGAAAACCAGGAGGCAGCATTTTCAGCACCACCTTTGAACGTTTCGCCTTGAAAATATTGCCTGGAGAAAGGCCTTTGGAGGGGATGTGCCATTTTTTCAAGAGCCCTAAAAACCTGCCCCAAATGGCTGCACCACTCAACCCGCTCCTGGGGCCACCAAGCCACCCATGGCCCCATGTCACCTCCTGCGGTGGCCGCACACCATCTGCACGCAGGTCTGGAGACCAGGGCCATGGAGGGGTAAGCGGTTATCTAACCAGCCGGATATTTTTTCTTTTCCTCGAATGAAATCAGCCCCAGCTCAGCAGGAAGCTGCGGTTTGGGCTCCAAAGTAGGCTGCAGCCCTCGCTCTGCAGCAGTTGCCGTCCGCAGAGCTGGAAGCAGTAGCTTAATCTTGCTGCGCCGTGATTTCCCCATTTCCTGTGTATTTTGGAGTCTATTAATGAACCCAAGTATTCTCGCATGGGAAAGGCAGCCCTTGGGTTTCCTTCACATGCCAAAGGGGTTAAGCATGTGATGATGGTGAATCTGGCAGAGGAGAACGGTTTCTGTGCTTTACTGTAAACTTCCTGGCTGCCCTGCTGCAAAGCAAAGGGCTACGTTATTTAGAAAGAAGCTGAACTTTTGGGGCAGATATTACATTGCAGAAGTCTTGTGTCTCGCCCCCAGACAGCAGCTCCGCTTCTCCCGGCTTAGTGGTAATGTAGGGGCCCAGATTTCAGATGTCAACGCCAGCAAAGTCCATTGCATTTGTCTTACCTCAGTTCACAGGATCTGGGAGATCCCAGAGAAGTCGGCCTCATTGCGGCGGTCTTCATCAATCAGTAGCACAAGCGAGGGGCTGGTACATGAAAGTGGGACTCCATTTGAAACCATTTTCTTGTTCACGGAAGGCAACGGCTCATGCTATCTGAGGTCAGAGTGGAAATTTCTTTGGGTGTAGGAGGCTGGGAAGGGAGTTGTTGACATCCAGCCGGATAAGGCTGACAATTCCTGTAGGTGGTCTCCTCTTATGTCTATATAATGGCTATCTCAAAGGCTCTTAAGTTTTAGTTGATCTGGAAGATCACAAATCTGTCCAAAGCTTTTACAAACTTGAAAGTTTTATAAAATCGTATTACACAACTGGAGAAAAATTGTGTCTGGCATTCCCCCTTGTGCATCGTTCCAGCCGCACAGACCCCAGCGCAAAAACCCCAGTCCTTTGATCTATAGGAGTTCTGATAAGTCCCTCTGCATCCATAGCAATAGAGAGGTGCTATTCCTCAAACCGCACCAAGGTCAAGGGCTACCAATAGCTGCTAGGTCAAGTCCTCCTTTCAGTGTCGAAGAATACTTCTTCAACACAATGATGTTAGGACTAAGCTATCCAGCTACAACTGATCAGCAGCTTTCACGGAAAGGATCGCAAAGCACTTTGTGAGCTACGCGCTAGATATGCAGTTGCACTAAGCCGCTTTGGGACGGAGAGCAGTAGAGGCGCAGACGGGCAGCAGACACGTGGGGCAGGAGAGGAAATGCCAGTGATTCCTGGGCAGACGTCCACTCCTGCCAAGTATGCCATCGGGCCTTTAATATCCCCACAGAGCAGATATTTTTAAAGTCTTTGCTAGACCTTAGAAAAAATTCGGAATTTTAAGGTCTTTCTAGACAGATGTACCAAGCAGAAGGCGAGCGTGTCCATTTAGGTTGGCCTCTGCCCCACCAGGGTGCTGGCGCGATGCATTACCGGGTCAGCGTGATCCCAAACAAGCAGAATATTTCAGGCAGGAGCGGTCACGGTGTTTTCAACTTCATCTATTTTTATCAAAACACATGGGTTGCTTTGAGCACCGATGCTTTTGGCACCCAGGCGTATCCACCCCGTAATTGCTACCGGCTGCACAGATACCCCGTGCCCCGACCAGAGGGAAGAGGGCAGGGGAAGACCTGCAGCAAAACACGAATCTCTCTGCTGAGAAAATGGACATTTTGACAGACTCCCATCTCACATGAGAAATGTTTTGATTTCGTTTCCTCTGCAGAACATAAACAGATTTTGAAACCTCAGAAGTTGCCATGAAACAAACCCATTGTTCCCTGCCAGCGCTAATTACGGCTCGCGACCAGCCCTCGCCTATTGAAGTCAGAAATTACGCAGGGAAGCATTCTGGCTCTGCACAGATTTGTATGGAGAAATGTGGTGTGTCACTATTGTTTTAAGCACAGTTAACCCTTAGATCTCAGATTTTTTTTGTGTTTTCTGTCCCTTCTTACTACCAGCAAATATCTACAAAAAGTGTCATACACGCAGTGTGATAACGGGAAGGGCTGATGTGAACGTGGCATGCGACATGAGCGTGGCGATGCCCTCTTTTCTCTGCCTTTCATCCCCAGGAGCGTGGGGATCTGTGTGCAGCCCTGGGGGGACATTTCCCATGTGCCCCAGCATGGCACGGCCACCCCGAGGGCTGAGCAGAGCCCGGAGCAGCAGTGTCCCCTTCCTCACATGGGCTGGACGCTTCCTTCACCCACGTCCCTGTCCCCTAAATTCACAGGCTGAGGCTTTCAGAGTTGTCTTGGAGATTTTAATGCCAGCAGCAAAAAAAAAAAAAAAAAAAAAAAAAAAAAAAAAGAAGAAGAAATGAGGCATCCAATTCCCACAGACAGCTTTCAGAATATCAACCTCGACAGCTTTGAAAATATCAGCTTTGTATTTCTGGGCAGCTCATGAGCTCAGAGTACTGACAAACTGGACAGAATTAGGGAAGAGCAAGAAAAATGATGAAGGTCTTGGGTAGAGGGGCTTGGCCACGGCACAAGGAGGGGCTGAGGGTTGCATGACCGCATTTGAAGAGTAAAATGTCCACCGGGCAAGAGGGTGGTTGGGTGGTTGCTGCTGTTGAGCGAAGCAAAAGCCAACGTGTCAGCGCACCAGGAAACCTTTCCTCACTCTGAACTTCAACCCGTTGTGAAACCTTCCCTCTGGGGGAAGTGCTGGAAACCCCCGAGTTCGTGTTGATGATCGCGGGGCTGGCCAGAGCCCGCGGGCGGCCCTGGGAGGATGCACCCCGTGGAGAAATAAAGCTCTGGGGAGCTGGCACACCCAGGCTCTTCTGATTTATCTGATCACATCAAAGCAACCCGTCCTGCAGGTCTCGTCACAGGCAGTGACATGACCAGCAGCCAGGTTTTGCAGAGCAGAGGCAGGAAAAGCCAATTTTGCAAATGGTTGCTTGAGTTACAACAGGAGTGCACAGACCCACTGCATGTACGTGCACTAAATCCACAGCCCAGCATTCTCCTTCAGGATCAGGGCTTCATCTAAGAGAAAATACTAATTTCACTGTCTGATACAAAATGAATAGATGGCACTGCCAAGGATTTATAAATGTAGGACCTCTTTCAAAATAACCAGTGCTGTTTTGACCTGAATTCAGGCTGTTAGGTTTTTCATCCCCTCTCATCACGATTTTATTTTATCATCCCCGCCGCTACGTGGATTTTTCTGCAATGACTAATTTTGAAGACGGTAAGCTCGCTGCTGAAAAACAGCATCAGAAATGTATGGTAATCAAGAGTAATAGGTGCCAAAGACACAAATCTTACAGCTGTGTGAGGGGAAACGACGATAGTCATCTGAATACAAAATTATTTGCATCCCATCCTTGTCTTAGTGCTTCTGTAAAAGAAAAACAATCTTTTTTTTTTAAAGTGTCTGAAGAATAACATCATAAACCAAAAAAACTTCCAAGTTACTGTTAAATTTCCTTTGCAGTGTCTGTAGCAATCCCTCAAAAGGGTTAGCTCTGAGTATTTCTTAATTTTGCAAGGATAACACAGGAAACGATTGCAACTGTGTTGGGTAAGTACACAGCTTGTTTTTTCAATGAATTCTTTGTGTATTTGATTTCCATTTATACTTCTGCATTTTGGTGCACCAAACCAAATATTTCTGGTAGGAGCAAAGGAAGCACTGAATTTTTTCCTCAGAATTGACACTTTGAATAATTTCGGTCAGCTTTCAAGTTGGCTTAAAAATGAACGTCATCGTTTGGGAGGAAAATTGCCTGGTTTATTCCACATTTTCCCAATATAATGTTTCAAATTTAAAATCTCAATGACATTTAGAAGTTCAAATGTGTTTATCTGTGGCCTGCGCTCTGCAGTGCTCGTCCACTCCGCTGTTCAGGAAGGACAAGCGTTATGTGATGTATCGGACCTGTCACGACTCATCTCACATATCTGAAATAACCTGAGAAACCATCGCAGACCTTTTTTATTGCAAGAAAAAATTTTTATTGCAAGAAAAAGAGAGAATTCTTCTCAGAGAGGATAAATAAAGCTATCATGTTTTCCCACAGAAAATCTTCAAACAGGGAAAGAAGAGATCACATTCCTCTGATGGTTTCTTCATATGTCCTTAATTGCTATGACAATCCTTTGGTACCTGAAAGCCTTTGCAATTGTCATCTTTAAGTCATAAACCAGGGGCCCACTCCTCCCCAAACCCTCGATGTTCGCCCTGCCGGCTCTCAGGCTTCGCTTTGGCACGTTTGTGGAGATCTGGGGAGTTTCCAGCCCAGCGAGCAGCAGGGCTTGTTCATCTTAGGACAGATGATTCCAAAACACAGTGGGAGCTGGGCACACATGTTTCCAATTATCATATAAGAAAAAAAAAAATTACATTTTTAGAGGTTTCCAGATTTAGGCCTAAGTGTTTATAAAACTGGTTTCAGCTTTTAAGAATGTATTTCCTGGCTTTGAAGCTAAGAGTTGCCCCTTGACTTCATGGGACTTTGGATGGGATCCCTGACTGTTCCTGGAGCTCCAGCGCCGGAGCAGTTCAGAGCAGGGGCTGCATCCACGGCTCCGTCCACGTTGTGCCTGGGATGGGAGGGCTGTCCCCGGCACCAGTCTGCCAGCCCCACTGATTGCAACACCTTTATAAGGGTTGTTTGGTTTTTTTCATGTCATCCCATAGGAGAAATAACTGTTGCACTAATTTCCAGTCTCTGAGGAGGCTTTGGCCAGCCCCGATCAGGAGGCGTATTTGTATTCAGCAGCATAAGAGCTAAAAACCCCAGAGTATCCTCAAAATCACAGTGTGGGGAAGAAGGGAGAGAGGAGAGAAGGGTCCTGTCTTGGAACACCAACGCTGGATCGCTCCCTGATGTGACCTCCTCCGTGTTTTGTCCAGACCTGTTACAAATAACATAAAAAAGCACCACCTAAATAGATCGGCTGGTAGTATTAGTGTTTTAAATATATATCCTGTCCTTTTTGCCCTCTCGTTTTTTGCTTCTTACATGAGCGGTGAGAAGCAGTGTTATATTTTATGTTCCTTCATTCCAGCATTTGGTCTACTTCCATGGAAAGCTGCAGTTATTCCATAAAAGCAGTCACAGGTAAATAATAGCAACCTTACCCCATAAACCTGCTGAAACTGTTGAAATACATTAAAAGATTAGAGCAATCATTATTAATATAAATTACAAGAAAACAGAACATTAGCTGAATCTGTTATAAAAAAAGGAATTTTTTTCCGAGTTGGTTTTAATTTCAAATAAATAACAGAAAGAATTTTCCCGGGACCATGAAGGATAGTTTTATAACACCAGTCTATCAGAAATGATGCCCCACCAGCTCTGTTCTCTGCCACACACGCTGAAGTGTTCACACTCTAAAGCGTTGCTTTCTTTTCTTCCGATATAGGGGGAAAGTATTGATAATGAACATTTCACGAAAGCACAGAGACCTTTATCAGAGGAAAAGATGCATAATGCATTTTCAGCACTGTTATTATTATTATTATAGCACTTTCCTTTACACAATTATTATTTGATGTTTAGGTTTGCTTGAGAGGAACATCTGAAAAAGATCTGCTAAGTCAAATCCAATGCTTTTAAAAGGCACTTAATGAATTTTTCTTGCTGTGCTTATATTGAGAGGTTATTTATTTGTAGATCATCTGTCATTTTTTGTGCGAAGTGTTTGTTTTTTTATTTCTATTAGTAAAATTACTTGTGCAACGGGCATGTGTTTTCCCATAGAGGCAGTCCTGCAGGAGCTTCCAGCACGTTGGTTTAGTGCTTCTGAAATAGGCCTGTCTGGCCTCCCAGGAGACCAGTTTTTTCTTAATCAGTGGAGACACAGATACAGCTCCCGCTGGACGTGCCCCATGTGTCCGCACACCCCAGCGCCCAAGGACCTGGGCAGCCTCAGCCCCGCTGTGCTGCCTGCACACTGAGGGGTTTGGAGGTGCCCCGTGGGAACCGGGTTTTTGACCTCTCCCATCCTCGGGGTCCTTCAGGATAAACCCACCATGGTTAGACAGAGCTTGACCTCCTGAAACACCCATCATCTGGGCTGTGTGGAGCCAGATCCTGCTTTTTCACGGTAATATTAAGATTCATCCTGTGTAGGAATCAAATCTTTTTTTTTTTCCCCCTACTACTGACAGAAGTTTTCCATTCCCTAATTTCCTGAGGAATTCCCATAAAATTCCCTAAGAAATTACATACAGGAGAGGACAACCACTCTGGGTCAACTCAAATACTTCATCTCAGTATCACGGCAAATTTTCATTCCCACTTCACCCCTCCCACATCGTGACGCGAGAGCCAGGAGGTCAACGCAGCAGTTTCATTTAATCGGCAGAACGTTAAACCATGTCACATTAGTAGTATAAATAAATGGTATAGACCAGACATCTGGAAATCAGGAAGGATTATTACTTTTTTTTTCTCCCTCCCGGTGTCTCTTTTAACTCTGCAAAGGCTGTCAGAGCCAGAGCAGTGGGTAACACAGAAAACGTCACTTTAAATTGAGGAGTTTATCACTTCAGCGCTCCTTTCCCTCTCTTCCCCGGCCGGTCGGTGTCTGCCAGCACAACCCCATCTCTCATTAGCGACGAGGCAGAAGACGAGGCAGTACTTGGGCGATCTGACAGTTCAGGCCCTGGTTTTTACAGATTGCCTTTAGCAGCTGAACTTGTCAGACATTTTGGGTAGAAAAAGCAGAAATGAGTAATGGAGGCATCTGACTAGAGCCATAAGATTCACCCAACCCCAAAAGGATGCCTAGCTGCTCCAGAAACCCCAAGCAGATATTTTAAGGCATTCGCAGACCGCGGGGCTGAGGAGGTTGCTGCCAGCAGTAATAAACTCCTGCGATCCGATCTCAGCGCACGCCCAGCCCCAGCCGCCTGTTTTATTTGGGCGAGGTGCGGAGGGCAGAAATTCCCTGTGTTTATTTTCACTCCCAATGACCGGCTCCGCGCGGAAACCCAACGATTCAGGGCTGTTGTGAAATCTTAATTTCATCGCCGTTCCCTCGGGGGACCGGCGTGAGTGCGGTTTTCTGCACTCCTCGGGGGTTTTGGGGGGGGACAGCGGTGTTTTGAGATCCCTGGGTTGTCATTGCATAGCTATATTAAATAAAGCACTTAAAACTCTGCCTTTGTCAACCAGAATAAGCGGAGGTGGCCAGGAAACATGGGACGCCTTGCAAGCTGGTATTGCAGCACCGCAGCATCCGCTCCTCTGCCCCACGCCAGCCAGCTTGGTCTCCTCCTCGAGGTGCAGGGCTCAGAAAGCAGAGCTATTTCTCATTCCTGGCCTGTTTTACCTGAATCTTACCCTTTACCCGAATTTTGACAGCACAGCATAGTGCTTACAAGAGTTTTGCATTCTGCTGGGTTTCTGCAACAGGCAAATGGGGATGGTTTCAGGCTGGGGTGGAAGCAGTGGGAGAGCGGATTTCTCCACCTGCATTCAAGCCGCTAAAACTGGGCATTTATGTCCTGGAAGTGTCTGACCCCAGGCACCCATGACACCTGCACGGACATGTAGAGGAATGCCACAGGGACAGACAGGAGTGCGCTGGACTGGCACCCAACTCTGCTCTCGGTTCCTCCACCGATTTGGTTGGCGAGTGGCTGCAACGCCAGCTGGAGGTCAGACCGACCACGTAAAATGGAGACTGTGAAGCTCACCTGCTTTGTAAATGGAGAACAACACAAGGAGCTGTAAGATGAGGCTGCCCAAGCCAGAAACCTCATCCCCGTCAGCCCGACTTGGTCAGCCCTCGGTGACCCTGAGACAGCTAAACCTCCATTTAATCATGAAACATCGGATCCTGCGTCCTTTCTCGGCCATCACCATCCCAGCCAAGGTCAAACTGGTACGAGGAGTTTAACGCTGAGACTGGGTAAAAAGTTTCTGCTTGCTGAGCTGACTGAGAGGCTGGGGACGCTGGGAGGGGAAGAGCCAGGGCTGACATGGAGCAGTGAAAAACTAATGGCTTTTAGTGCTCCTCATTTATTTTTTCCAGTTACTTGGAATACCTCCTTTCAAGGATTTTTTTTTTCCTTTCTCCTTTATTGTGACTACCCCTGATTGTTTCAAACTATTAACATTCAAAAATGTTACCTCTTGTTTATCTTTTTCCAATATTTTTCACACGTGTTTTCATTCAAATCCACCCAGCAAACCCAACCTGAATTAACTGACCTGACTAGGCAGGTTTTAGATAAAAGCAAAGGCAGGGAGACGTTCTTGGTTTTGCTGCTGCTTGCCAATACCCACTGTGCACCTCGTGCCGCTGTTCCCTGAGAATAATAGGAAAAGGTCCTGAAGAATTAGCAGCTGCTCCAGCTGGACTGCTCCTGCCCGTTTATCGGAGGATGCCTGATGATATGAGGGAGGGGATTCTGCCCCTCTGCTCTGCTCTGGTGAGACCCCACCTGGAGCCCTGCGTCCAGCTCTGGAGCCCTCAGCACAAGAAGGACATGGACCTGTTGGAGCGGGTCCAGAACGATGGCCACAAAAATGATCCGAGGGCTGGAGCACCTCTGCTACGAGGACAGGCTGAGAGAGTTGGGGTTGTTCAGCCTGGAGAAGAGAAGGCCCCGGGGAGACCTTAGTGCGGCCTTGCAGTACTTAAAGGGGGCCTATAGGAAAGATGGGGACAGGCTTTTTAGCAAGGCCTGTGGTGACAGGACAAGGGGTGATGGGTTTAAACTAAAGGAGGGCAGATTTAGGCTGGATAGAAGGAAGAAATTTTTTACACTGAGGGTGGTGAAGCACTGGAAGGGGTTGCCCAGAGAGGTGGTGGAGGCCCCATCCCTGGAAACATTCAAGGTCAGGTTGG